>RJWH01001155.1:239575-281521 GCA_004363575.1 Solenodon paradoxus | reverse complement strand
AAACTGATGCAATAAAGTTGTAATTGCTTATAACAGGGCAACATGGGGCCGAGAAGGCAAAGAGAGTGGAGGTTCATGGCAGACTTTTAGTGTCACGTGGGGAGTGTGGGATCAATTGCTTTTGAATGGAGGAGAGATTTTTTCAGACAGGATTTATAACCTAGGAAAAATATTTTGTCCAAATTCCAAGGCAGCTTTTGAAATCAATCCCATAGCTACTACAATGGGGCAGTCTACTGTTTTGAAGAAACTTCAAAAAGCATTTTAAAAAGACTGGGTTTCCATCGTTTGTTTTTACAAAGTTTCTGTTAAGAATTTAAGAAAAGTAAGAAATAAAGGTTTGACTAGACAGTTTCTCTCACTATGAAGTTTTTAATGTTTTAAAGTGTTTTCATGTTTGTGCTTACTGCCATTTAGTGAATTAAGACAATTTGAAATGTTATTATTTTGCACTATAATTTGTTTTTTTTTTAACTAATTGGGATTTCAGGGATTGAAGACACACTAACAAACTGCTTCTCACAGGGACACACATGACATTTACAGGTTTGTATAAGTGATTATGTGTGTGTGGTTATAAATAGACATGTCACACACTGTGTAAAGATGCAGCTCTTACTATGTTGGAGAGACCTACAGAAAAAAAGTTATGCTTTCTCCTATCCACAGGTACTTGAATAGTCTTCATAATTCTTTAATTGAAAGATAAAAGATTTTCATAGAGTATTTAAAATATTTTTCTCAACAGAAAAACATTGCAAGTGAAATTTCTTCGTGAGAGGATTGCCGGTGTCATTGGGGCTCATGTTCTAATTCACAGATATTTACTGGGCACCATTCATGGGCTAGATGCAATGTGCAGGGGATACAATACTAAGCAGCAGTGGAATCAGGGATCAAGTGGTCAGTGTCCATCTTTCAATGTCACAGATTTCACTTTAGGGAGTGATGTTTGGTTTGAGTCGGGAGATTTTGCCACCATTCTACTGTCTGGATATATGTATTGCTCTATATTACTCTGAAAACCTTGTTCTTTTGTCTTTCATTTTATGTGCAAATGGGGGTCCATTTGCCCTCTCTGGGGGTGACATTTTTCTTCTCCGTGCTTGTAGAGTGGTAAGACTTTCATTCATTTTTTATTATTTTAAAGGAAGGGTATAGGTGGGAATGAAGGCAAGTAGGCAGGGTGCAGGAGGAGAGAGGAGGGAGACATGTATTTATTTTATGTATTGTTCATCTTGCTTGCTCCCTCTGTCCCCAGGTCTTGAAGCTCACTCCTTGGGATAGATGTGGACTGCATCCAGTTGCCTTATCTATTAGGTGTGTCTCATTCCTGAATTTCAATATACTCACCAAGTTAAGTGACAGTCTTGACCTTTTTATTATTACTGTTTTATTCAACAATCACTTATATCTTGTCCAATATCCCCTTGGTTTAACTGAATTTATCTGTATGTAGAAACCATTCCTAGGATGTTTTCATTTTCCTCCTCAAAAATGTGAATTTGCCTGTTCACCTCTTTCTGAAGACTCTCTAGTGCCAGGAGTTGGCATGGTGGCCCACTTTTGTAGATGGCAGAGCTGCCATAATCTCCCTTGACAATAAAGGATGAGACTGTGGTCTCAGTGCCCATGCTCCTGATTTCTGAGGTGTGCTGCCCCTGTTCCTCTGACCTAGGAGTATGTCATGGAAACCATCTCATCAAAAGTCATTTTGCTGGCTTTCTTCCCTTTGTCCTATTTTCCTCTCTCCCTCCCTTTTCTCTTGACAATATCATGCCATTAAGTGATAGATACCCCCATCCTTGTTTCAAAAGGTACACACTTAAAGATTCCTATATTCCTCTGTTTCAGAAAAAAGCAATCCATATTTTTCTATTCCATCTTTTTATGGCTACTTTATTGCGTAACTTCAATATTTATGCAAATTCCTAAGTTCAGCTTAGTTCGTTTTATCTCTACAATCTTGCCTCTTGACCCATCTAACTATATATTTAAATTATTTTCTAATCTGCCCTTCACATAATTGACTATTTTCTGCAAATCAATTCTATACAATGGCACTTCTGATGTGGTTTCGAATACTACAGCATATCTGTTTCAACATCTTTTCTTAGTGATGCCATTTTCCACTTCATCTCATGCTCTTAATATAATATCTCCTGTCAGATAAGTTGCCTTTTGGCTCAGGTTGAATTTCTTGAGAATTCCTTGAGCTGGAACTTAGTGTGCAGTGAAGAACTGCTCCTGGCAGACCAGCATCCAGTAGTCAGAACTCCTCATGTATGAAGGGTTGAGAAATAAATCAGAATTTGGCAGAGCTGAGACCAAATGATAACGTTGGTCAATGTCAAGGGAGATGTGGGGCTACAGTGATTCATTAGTGATGTCCCCCATGAAGCCCAAACGGCCAGGCCATCCTAAGCCTGCCTGTGTTGCTCAGTGGATGTTGGCCACCAGAAGACCTTGAATTGTACTAAAGGACTCTGCAGCTGAGGCAGTTCTGTGCTGATGTTTCTGGCACAAGTCCATCCTGGGAGAGATTGGGAAGCACGTCTCAGAATCTCTCACTAGTCATTCCCCACTCACCACTCTTGACTCATATTTTTTTCAATTCTTTGAAGATGCAGTTGAGTACCTGTTGACAGCTTCCCAATGTCTTTGATTATTACCTTTAGGAACTTTGTCATCTTCATTATGATGTAGCCATTTCTTTGTTGAGAGCAGTGAAATGTTTGTTACAGTCTTCTAGATCAATCACTTTTGCCTGTTTTTCATGAAAGAGAGGGCAGGTTTTCTGAGCCACCTTTTCTCAAAAACACTCAACAGAATTTTCTTAATTTTTTCCTTCACTTTCTTGGATTGTTTCTGTTTTATTTTATTCTCTAAATAAAGCCTGAAGTTGAGACTTTTGGTGCTCAAATTTATATTGATGGGTCAGATATTGAAAGGGTAGCGCGCACGTGTGTATGTGTGTGTGTGTCTGTGTGTGTTGGATGCAGGGAGGGAATGGTGTAATGTGAATAAAAAGTTACAATTGCTGTGACCAGCATCTAGTAGCCACCATCAGTGACTGTGTATTTATATGAGACAGTCTGTGTGCCTGAAGAATTTGTCCTTCTGTTATTTATCTGGTACTTTAAGAGTCATTCTTCAGCTCTCAGTTCAGAAGTTACTCCTTAGGAAAGCTGCCTCTGGTATTTCTAACTATGTCAATTTTCTATTAGAAATACTAACAATATTCTTGGATGAGAGGTGAACATAGCTAATAAACTAACCATAAATGAACAAATATTTTCCAATCAATTGCTTGCCCTTGGCAATATAAGGCTGCCTAAGATATGGAGCATGTCTTTACATTTTTCTCTTTTATGTTTGCAGTCAAAATCAAACTCTGGTGTACTTCCAAATGATAGCATTGGCCAATCTCAAGAGGAGGTCTGGAGCTGCAATGATTCACTGGTGATGTCCTCTGTGAGGCCCAGATGACCGGACCCTCACAACAGACACCTAGCATAGTTCCCATTTTATGGGTTTTGGTATAATTTTTAATTGATACATGTCTCTCATTAGGTATGAGGTCAGAAATAAGATTGGGCTACTCAACGCTGTATCTCAGCACCTCACAGAGAGATCAGTATCCAGAAAGCACTCAATAATTTTCAGTTGACTGTAATGCCTGAGTAAATGGATGAATTAAAAGCAAATTATTCAGGATACCAAAAGATGGTTAATTAAATTTCCAGTTCCATAACCTTGTTACAAATGCTTATGTTTCCTAAGCTTTGAAATGCAAATGTTTTGAAAAGTACACTAAGAACAACTTCAAATAACTGACAAAGACCTCTAATGCTCTCTACCACTATGGGAACAAGGGGAAAGCACTGTACTTGGCTTTGAGGGACTTTCAACTAGAGATAAAGCACTCGCTAGACAAATAGTACATCTAAAGAATGGCCCATATATCACAAATAGCAGAAAAATCAAGTCTTCGTCACTCTCATAAATGTTTAAGGTGAGTTTATAAGAAAATGTCCTCATTTTTTATCATTATATTCCATTTAGCGAAAGAGACTGAGCTTTTTAACATGAAAAGTTCATTATAAAAGTGGAAAAGTGATTTTTCAGGTGATTGGAAAAGTGTGCTTTTGTCTTTTTGTTTTCTTATACCTATGGTGAAACATTCTAAAATCACCCAAGGGGAAATAACCTTTCAAATTTCATGTTGTCATAAAAAAAAAAATATATCGTTCAGTTACTTTTAGCTTTCAAAGGGAATTTATTGGTGAAATCTCCAGAAACAAATGTGTTTCATCTAAATTTACATGTTTTCAAAGCAACTGTATGATTTATGGATTGTAAAATCTGTGTCCAAGCTGGAGACGGCTCAACTCTCTTTACTGGGGATGTTGCAATATATTTATGTTCTGGTAACTGGGACAATATCTCACATTGCCCATAAAGGCCTGTGAATGTCAACTATATTGAACAATTTTCCAGAAAGCAACCGATGGTCTTATAAAAGTCTTTATTTTGTTCTTAGAAAAAAAATCTCCATTCTCCCTCCCCTGGAAAATAATTGAACATCCAGTTTATATGTTCTGACTCTCCGTCCTTTTCCCCTAGAGCTTTTTTCCTTCCCAGACAGCATCTTGGGTTCCTTTTATCATCTCTTCAGTCTGAACATTACAATTCTCATTAAAAGCATTATTTTGTCCACAATGGCAAATTGCACATCCCTTTAAAATGGCTAAAACCCTTCTAAGAAACTATGGTATGATATCTTTCAAATGCATAGATATGTTTCTTATGTGAACGACATATATCAAATGAAAAGAAATTCACTCTATGGAGTGAGAAATTTACTGTCAGGTCACTAATCACGTTGGTTCTGGAAAATAACTAATGAGTGTGAAATAGTTTCTGAAAAGTCAAAATGAGCCACTTTATGTTTTAGCATCTGTACTTCAAAGAATTCTTATCCTATTTCTTTAGCTTTGTACCTAAAAATTTTGATAAATCCTTCTAGTATGCTAGACTGACTTACTGAAGTGAGAGGGAAATTGAGTCCCAAAGAGACAAAAATAACTCAATAAATATATTAATAAAGGTTCTCAGTAGAGCATAACAGAACAAAATGGGGAAAATTGGGGCAAAAGAGTGTTGAGTAACTCTCTGGGAGGGCAAAAAGCCATATTTTGAAATAAATAGTCTGGACAATACCCACAATCACAGCACTGGTCCAATGGTTACTTCTTAGTGAGGAATCACTTGAACTAGAAATCCCACTTGCTGGACCCTGAGGAGGTCCCCCCAGAATCTCAGCCATCACCACCTTCCAGAAACCTAATGTTTCTGCTCCCGTTCTCACTGAGGTAGACCACTTCCAGTCTCTAGTTCGTTGCACTTACAGTGATTCAAAATCAGGGTCCATCAAATCCACTTGACCTAGTCTGGTTTGTTTATGAGGATCCCAGTACAACATGGTGAGAGGCAAGCTTTGTCTAATAACGTGGGCATTTCGTGAAAGAGAAAGGGAGCTCAGAGTCTATGTGGAAATTATCCAGGAAGAGATGTCCTTCTCTGTCTCTTTCTCTTTGCTCTCACTTCAAATACATAAAGTTTCTAAGAATAAGACATGCCCTATAAAGAAATACCTTGCATTATATTTCTTATTCCTTACTGAATCCATAGACATTATTTCTGAGGTCTCTTGGAGTCCTGAACACACCACAACCTTATGTTTTGATTTCCCTGAACATTGTTGCCTTATGGCTCCTGCTTACAACTGGGGACGGAAAGCCATTTTAAACTGAATGATTCTAGCAAAAAATGTCCACAATATCAGTAGAGAGTAATAAAACAGACGATGATATAGGAAAGAAAGCTAAGAGGATACGAGGAAGAAGGAGGACACATTCATGTGGGAGAGCCTCCTCCCTGATGGACAGAACACAAACTTCCCTCCAAGGTGTGAGGATGAAGGGAAGTAGCTAGCCATACCAATCACCCATGTCTCCCTTGGAAGATGCTATTTTTTTTAATTAAAGAGTTGATTTCCTTTTGAATGACAGCTCTAATGAGATAAGGCGTGGGCACAGAGAAGGGCCTTTGTTCTAGTCTCCTCCTCACCCCTGCCCTCCGCCTTCCACCCAACCCTGCTGTGTTCCAGAGCTCCTCTCATTCCTTGGGTCTCTACCTCACCACATTATCATCCCATGTAATATCTCTGACCCTGTTTTCTTGCCTTGAGCATGTTTTTCTCTTTCTTTCTTCCTTGTTAACATTCACTTTGCACAGACGCCTTTTCTGAGACCTCATCCCCATTCTGGGTGAGCTGCAGACAGAAGGCCGGGTGCTTAGGCTGTTGACGGAAGGTACCAATTATAGCATCATGTTCACCCACTCGTCCAATCATGTCAGAGTAACATTTGACAAATGAATCCTTAAGTTTTGAGAAGCTTGAGATTGACAGAGAGCAGGGACACCAACTAGTGGGTTTAAACACTGAAACTAGCTGGGTTTGCTATTTGACTGAGAAATCAGAACAGAATATCTAAGTTCCTCCTGTAGCTTAGTGGGTTAACAAATAACTAGAGAAATAATATGAGATGGGAGAATTGAGAAAATGTGGTTGCTTGCTCTCCAGCCCCAAGACTCACGAATCTGTGTTAATTGAAATGGCAATAAATAAAATAAAATTAAATTAAATTAAAATAGGTTGGATATCTCTATGAATCAGATGGCCAGCTGTTTCCAGTCTTTCCACATATTATAGCAACCCCTCAATGAATCAAAAAGAAAAAGAAAACCACCCTATAGGATTAACAAAAAGCTTGCATAAGTGATGATCTGTATTTTTTGACACATGACACGTGGCACATCTTTATCAACAGAAAGTACTAATGACATTTAATTAGAGCTCAAGAAGAGGTAGGGTTAGGTATGCACAGATAGTGTAAAAATGCTGTAGGAACTGAAAAAAATCACAAAGCCTACAGTTTTTTATAGTGGGGAAAAAGAGAAAAGTGAAATCATTGCTTATTGGGTGATAAATAAGTAGAATCACAGAATACCATTTACAGCTAACAAACTAGATCGTAGGAGGCTGAGAAATTTTTAGAAGGCATTGAAGGCACTACAAAAGCCATGAGTGACCCCTAGAGCAATACCTCATCTGATGAAATAGTTTTCGTACGTTAGGACCTATAAGACACCCTTCTCAAGAAAATATCTTTTCAAAGAAAATCATCGAATAAAATATCTGTGATACATTCAGGACCAAACAGCAGTCACATCAGTGACGGCAAATGGGCTTACTTTACTTTAAAAAAGGAAACTATCTTTCCACGTCCAAAGAGTGAGACTGCCATTACCTGTCACGGCAAATTGAGAAACGTCCTGAGTGCTTGAACACTGAAAGCTGGCGGAGGCGACAATGTTGAGAAAGACTCCACGCGTTACTCGTCTGCAGAGTTTCATGTGTGCAGTGTCACCTTTCTGTAGGAGTTGGAGAAAGGGAAACACATTTGCCCTGTAGGTCGCAGATTGCCTCAAACTGAGCAGCTTGAGACATTTTTCTTTGTCTCTCGCATTTCCTGGCTCAGGATTCTGGGTCCAGCTCGGCTGTGTCCTCTCTCAGTGTCAGCCACTCTGAAACCTGGTGTCAGCCAGGCTGTGCTCCTGTGGGAGCCGAGCGCCCTCTGCCCAGGCCATGGGGCTGCTGGTGGAAGTCAGTTCCTTGTGCTGCAGGAGTCAGGTCCTTCCTTTCCTGCTGGCTGTCAGCTAGGGACACACCCAGCATCTAGGGGTCCCACAGTGTCCTCCCAGGCTGTGCCCATGGTTCTTCTGTGCCAGGTTGCTTCTGCACAGCCTGCAGGAGAATCCATCTCTCTCTCTAACACAACATGATCAAGGAATCGACAGATCCTCACCTCTGCCATATTTTCCTGACTAAAAGCAAGTCCAAGATGCCCCCTGTTCAGTGGAGAGGGCACTGTGTAAGCCATGACTGACACGCTGGAGTCATCTTAGACGTCTGCCCACCACAATCTGCACATCTGATTGGTTTTCCTTAAGCCTAACAGAAGGGTGGGGAACAGAAACTAATAAAACTAAAAGGGGCCTAGAAAAGAGATTAGCAGAATAAAAGAAAGAGGGAAAGCAGATATACTTCTCTGAGTGTATATTTTAGATAGATTTATATAGACAAGCTAATGTTCAGCTTATTCAAAAACAAAGAAGAAATAATCCTTAAATAAATAAATCAGTCCTAAAACCATCCACCAGCACACTGAAATAAACCTGGCTGCATTTCAAATGAAAAACGTAACTATATTCTGGGGATACGAGACAGGGCTTGAAACAAATGATGCTACTGCTTTTGGCTTTGATTATACCCTCAGTTAAAATAGAAAGTACTGGAACAGGAGACAAACTCTGAAATGGTGTTAGTTTTGCTTTTCACCCTGACGTAAGTAAAGCAATTCTGAAATTATTTTGAGTGTACTGGAAGACTGAGGGATGAAGAGGTTGACTCTGAGATCAGGGTTTTCATTATGAAAGAAGAAACATATACATAAGAAATGCAGGAAAAATGGAAGAACCCTTTGGGTTGAATTCAAATTGGAGGGAGTTTTCTAACTCTGTGCCCTGAAAGAGACAGGAATCCATAACACTCCCTTAGCGTGAGGGCAGCTACTGCTCAGGCCTTGATTCTAAATACTATTTCCACAGACGTTTTCAAGGAAATGACTGTCTTCAGGTGCAGTGACAGAAAAGGCAAGATGAAAGTCAAACATCTCATTTCACTACAACAGCTCCAAAACAGAACAAAGGAAGAGGACATGTTGGAAAAAAATGTGAAAGATACATGCTTCACTGAGAGGCAGCCCACACTGGAAAAATTTTAGCATCAAAATAAATTTAAAAAGTTAACAGAATCCAGTCTGCCGAGTAAAATAATAATGGAGGAAATCAATGAAAATTAAAAGATAATCAGAATGCAAATTAACAAATACAAAGATTGATGCAATTAGAAAACTAAAGACTTCTCAGCTTTCACGGAAAAAATAAACAGGGAAGAAATCATCAGAAGATGCTCAATCTTAAGGACATACAGATTTCTGTATTTACATATATTCTCAAATAGCTTTCTGCAAATTATTCAGAAAAGGAAAAAATATTAACTTTGCACTGAAGAAAATGAGTAACACTTCTCACCATTAAGAAGCAAAATGTCTCCGTGTGCCTCCTAATGTGATACTGCGAGAAGACACAGTGTCACTTACATAGTTTTGTCAAAGATGGTATCATGTCCAATCTAATCAAGACGCATCAGGCAACTGGAATTACGAGACAATCTGCAAAATAACTGCAGTGGTCTTCAAATATATCAGTGTCAGAAAGGAAAGACTAAGGAACTGCCTCCAGATGAGAAAGACGGCTAAAGTAAATAATAACAATGAACACTGAACGCAGTCTGAGATGTGGACCAGATACTACAGTGGAGTGGCAAAACTGTAAGAACATTAGTAGAAGAAACTCGAAAAATCAGAATGTAGATTAAAAGCAAAATTTACATCAATGCTTAATTTTTTGAATTGTATTGCTCTCTTTATGAAAAACAAGTGTTTTTCTTAGAAAAAGTGAGAAATGCACATTGGAATAAAGGAGAGAGTTTGTAAGCAGTATACAACCTACATCCTGAAAATCAAGAAAAAACATATAAGCTAGAGAAAACAGTCAGTGAATCTGAAAAGAAGGGTTTGTGGGATGAGGGTTCTTTGTATATTCTCTCAACCATATTATAAATTTAACAGTATTCCAAAATGAAAAGTTAAATGGAAAACAAAACAAATAAGCACACTCCAGTAGCCTAGCAAATAGCTCCTTTTTTAACTGGTACAATCTACATACATCCCAAGGACCCGGGTTCAAGACCTGAGCCTGGGCAGCAGTTAGTATGAGCAACTAAATAAAATGAATGAATGCAACTTCCACCTCTCTCTTCCAGCTGCCTACTACCTTCATTACTGCCTTGCCTTTCCTTTTACAATAAATATTTTTGAAGCTGAAAAAGTAAGAGTTCCATCGTAAAGAAAAGTTAATATCCTGAAATGAATAACCAAGTGGATAGTATCAGATATATGTGGTTGAAACAAAGCAGATACCTAGAGGAAACCTCAGCCCAGTCCATGCATGGAAGATATTTCTTCTACACTTCCATGAGCTCTGGAAACACCAAGCCAAGATGCCGAGCAGTGAGCCACCTCCTTCATCATTCCGAAAGTGATTAATTAGGGACCAGTTCTTGGGACCAGTTGAGCTGTCATGCCTTGTCCAAGGTAAATGTGTCCTCTGCATTTAAATTAAGAGCAGTTTATTGGACACAGGGGCCACGGAGGTAAAATCGGTGTCCCAAGTAGCTGTGTATTTTCATTTAAGTGTGAGTTGTCACCAAATCCAAAAGAGAAAGAGACTGAGAGATCTACCCCACAGCTCAGCCTGTCGTGCTCGGGCTGAGTATGGTGTCAGAAACAAGAACTGCACAAAGGTTAAAGGAAACCTCTACCGAGGACACATAAAAACTCAGGGCTGACAAAATATCGAAGGAAAGAACAGGGTTAGGAAACCAAATTCAGCAAACAGAAAACTAAAATGTTGAGCACTTTATTTCATAGAACAATAAAGTATGGATTAAACAGTGCTTTGTTCTTACAGGGATAATAAGATGACTGTACTATAAACAAGAATAGATTGATATTCAAAAGAACCAATTAGAGTTATTAGAAATTATATATATGTATATATGTATATGTATCAGTATATAATTGGTCTTAGGTGTCAAATAGCAGAATAAAATACTTAAGATCATATTTTTGATCAGGAAGATGAAAAACATTATCCCAGAACACAGTTTAATAAGATATATAGAAGTTATCAGAGATAAGAATACAGTAGATTCAGAGACTCACATATGCTAATAGATATTCCAGAAAGGGGAAATGCAAAAAAAAAAAAAAAAAAGAAAGAGAAATGGAAAAAGTCATCAGTGTATATTATTAGGACAGAAGAAAATCCCCCAATATTGTGAGTGACCTAAGTGTTCAGATAGAAAGAATCTGCCAATATGAAATAAGGTAAAGTAGAAAAGCTCTTAGTCCCCTTTCTATTTCTCTAGCAGCCAGCTTGTGCTAGCAGGAATATATAAGGTCTTTACGGAGAAATGCAATGCTTATTCTATTTGGGGATCAGATAGATGTGAAATGGATTAATAATATCATCCTTTAATAATTGGAAGATTCTGGCACACAGAAGGCAGATAAGAAAATTTGCTGCCGTTTTATTATGTAAGGGTCTATCCCACTTTAGCTCTTCCTCTGATTCCTGCTCCCTCCTTCCTCTATCTATCCTGTCCTCAGACTAGAAGAATCTCTCCCTTCAACCACCTCCGTATTCCTCTCTATCCTAATGATGTACTTTCTGACTTTCCACTGATACCCGTGCAAATATCACTTCCGTGAAGTCTTTTCTCATTGATAGTAACACTCTCACTTACTTCTTATCCCCTTTACTTCTCATTGTTTTTCTCCTAGACTATATTCTTGTATAGTTTTTCTGTATCTTACCTTTAAATATAAACTCTATGAAGGCAGAAAAAATGTTCTTTTTATTCACTTAGTCTAAGACCTGGTCCATAGTAGGTAGAAAATTAATATAAACTGAGAGAATGAGTGAAAGAATCAGTTTAGAAATATCACATCTAATCTCACCAGCTCGCTAATCTTATTAACTGGCTACCAATCAAGTATAAGGGACAATAGCCTTGGGAATCACACAGGTCAGGCCAGTGGCTTTTTTATCTTTTGTATGACAGATGAAAATCAAGCCCCAGTGTTGTGAACCTGCTCCAAGAAAGGCAAAACTGGGAGTGAAGATCCAGAGCGCACTGTCAGAGAAGATGCTCTCAAGGGAGGAAAAGCAAAGAACTGGAAAAGACACCCCCTTGGCCTGTCATACAGGCCTGCTGCAGGTGATGTGTTCTCACTCTCAATCCTGAGTAGAGAGGCAGCAGGGGAGATAATGGGAAAGAGGGAGTGTAAGGAAATCGCCAGTCATGGTGGACAAGAGAACCCATGGTTCGTGTACTCCATCATGGAGACCAAGGTCAGATGCAGAACTCAACTGGCCCGAGATCCTGGTGCTTCATCTAGGGCTGCTTCCCCTCCTCGCACTTGGCCAAGGGACGGTGTAGCGCTGTGGGGAAGTCCACTAAAGTCCAGGAGCACATGTGTGGTCTGGTTCTAACTCTGTCATTGCAGGGTCTTTGGCCCACATGCCCTGGACTTGATCTTCAGTGGCATCATGAATGTTAATAGCTTAAATCACTTTCATGACAGCGTGTTAATTATTTCAGAAAACACAAACAGCACAAGACCAAGGAGACACTATTTAAATTAATCTTAAGTAAGATACACATTATAAGTTGCCCAATAAAGAGCATGTGATTGAAGAGAATTTCATGGCATGGAAAAATTTAAATCATAAATTAGTATATACAACATCAGGTTTCTAAAGAGTACAGCAGCATAAAGTCAAGTCCATAAAGAAAGAAGACATTTATGCACAGAATAAAATAAAAGCTACTTTATAATACAATGAGAAAAATTTTAAGTGAAATAACCAATGATGCTTTTTCACTTTATGCTTTTTTCATTTTCCAAAGGAATATAAATAGCCACAAGTACAATTATAGAAAACAATTACGTAGCATTTGCTGCATACCAAGAATTATTGAAACACATGCATTCACTAATTCAATTTTTATAACAAGTCTCAAAGTAATTCACTATTATTGTTCCCACCTTAAGGAGAGGGGAAAAAAAACCCAGGATACAGAAAGGTTAAGTAAGTTTTTCAAGATCTTACAATAAGAGTGCATTGCCTTGTTGGGTTGGGAAAGCTAATGAAAATAGCAATAAATAAAATTGAAATTTAGTTTCAAAAATCTCTTCACCAGATCTGGGGAGAGGAGCGGTTGTACATCAGCATCTAAATGAAAACAATTCATAAAATCTCTGGTTCCTGGAGAAGTTCCATAACAATTTATTCCAAAGGAGTATTAGGGACCAAGAAAGGTTCAGAGGAGAAAAAACTTTGAAGCCCAGGTGTACATTTACCAGCCAACAATATTTCTTTGCAGTAAGTTTGACCTACTCAAAGTCCATGGATCTTTGCATGGAATCTATTCCATATAATAGGCTCTGATAATTCACTGCAGCTCTCAGTACCCCAAGAATTGATAATCAAAACTGGAAAGACTGAGGATGCTCAAGTTGCTAAGATGGCCTTGACTGCTAAACTTCAGATCCTTTAGGCCACAGAAATCTCCTGCAAAACTCATAGAACATTATCAATAATTAACATAAGGCTACGTATTCCTATAACCATGAGTCTTAAATAAGAAACAGGAAAACAGGCATCTTTGCATTAGAGGTTTCCAAACTGCCAATCTGTGGATGTTTCTTAAAATGGCTGCAGTTGGGTGGGCTGTAGACCATGTGCTTCCGTCAAAGCATTTTTGCTTGTAGTAAAGATTTCAGTAAAGTTTTTTATACCAGCATTTCCTTTAATGATCAAAAAGTGTGATAATCAGTGATCAAGTCTGACATCTCATTTGACAAGTAGAGTACAAGGAACTAGCAAGGGGACTAATTTGCAAAAAACATTTGTTGGAGTAGAAGATGTAAATCTCCTAGCCCAGCTCTATTTTATAGGTACCAAATGCAATTTTATCAGTTTTTATTATGTGTTCCTTATTCTTTCGAACACAAAAGTATTGAGTCCCAGTCTAATTCTCTATGTGAATATTCTTTCTACAATTTTCCCATGGTGTTTTTTGTTGGAGCATCAATTAGAGAAATCTAAACTCCACCCAGATACAAAAGCCCAAACTCATCCTTCCAACCCAAAGAGGAAATAATCAAAACAATGACAGCAACAGCCGCAGAGCATTGTTTAAAAATACTTGACATATGCTAGACAGTCTTCTAAGTACCCATGTACCTATGTATTGGATACGTATATACAAGCTCATTACATTTTACAAAAATGTTACTAAGTACGTTTTATAATGGTCATCACTTAAAAGTTATATTGAAGAAATAAAATTGAAGCATAGGAAACTGAAGTAACTTTTAAAGTTGAAGAGGCTAAGGGACCAAGAAAAAAGTTATAGGATATTTTAGTTATGATCCTAGATAGAGGCTCATAAATTGTGGCTCATGAAAAAGGAATATTACTTACCAGATACTAAAGAAAACTTGGACTCATCTAGCTTCCCATTGGCTCCTCAGGTCCACACCATGACCTTGATGTGCATCTGTGAAGCACCTGTGAGAGATTTTAAGGTATCACCCAGCATTTTACCTTCTTACCGGGACATCTTGCCCCAGATCATTAGTATCTGCCTAATTGGTGGTCCCTGTGGGCGAGGTTGGTATTTGCATATCAGAGACACATTTAGAAATCCTGGAAGAATTGGGAGAATCTTGCCTGTGTCCTGATTAGTCACAGTCCTATCTCACCTTCCTTTTCCAACTCCAAGCCTTTCATAAAGAGGAAAAGTAGAGAAGGTGTTGAAAAATCAAATCAATATATTGTAGCACAGAGTATGAAAGACATTCATCTTATTCGAGTTCAACATTACCCCACAAAGAAGTAGGAGAAAGGAGTTTTTGTTTACCAAGTTAACCAGTTGAACCATTCAGAAACTCAGCTAAAATTGATTTTTGGTATATTAAGGATTGGCTCAAACTACTTCTTTACCAACAAGCTTCCCATCTCCCTTCAATCAACAATGATCGGACTTTGCTTTGCCTGCTGTTAGCACTTCTAATTTGTTTAAAGGAGCAGGCAGCGATGGAAACGGGAAGGCAAGAGGGCAGGAAGAGAGAGGAGGAAGAAGCGTTTTTATTTATTTTTATTTTGCTTCTCTCTCGCTTGCTCCTCCCAGCCACAGGACATGAACCTGAGTCCTTGGAGTGTGTTGGACTGTGCGTGGCCAGGGGTGGTTGACTCAACAGCTACTCCACCAGGGTGCGCTGCTTTATCTATTGTTGTACCTCATTTTTCTTCTCATTTATTCTCTGCGTATGCATTTCCTCAACTCCCGAAAACAACAGAGCCTATCTAATCCGTTTAAGAATTTGTGACACTCTTCCCACAGGAAGCGCTCAAGCCCTCTCACCACCTGTGGCTCCGTGTGCGGGTGTAGACTGTACCCTTAGAGGAACTTTGAAATCTCCATACACCTCGCACCAAAAATCACTGGAATTGCTTACACAAATGAAGAGAAAGGTCACATGTCCCTCTCTCATGCATCAAACGACACATAGTTGTCCTGCTTCCACACGTTATCAGAGCTGGTGCTAGTGAGAGAGGAAAGGAGGAGGAGGAAGGGGACAGGAAATGGCGCGGGAGGCAGTGCCGGCGACGGGGTGCCGGCTGCTCCCCTCGTCTCTTCCTGGATTGTGATCCTAAGACTTGAAGCGTCACCTCCACTATCAGCTAAACTCGCGAGTGTAGGAGTTGAATTGGTTTGTAGCATCGGGAATAAACAAAGCCCTTTAAGGAAAGCCAGTAGTACTGGAATGATGGCGAGGCAGAAGAGCAAACAAGTTTTAGTTCCCGAGATCTGGATCCCTTCAATTATCCCTGCTTCATTTTATTTTTGCTCAAAACTGGGCGTGCAAATCATCTTTCAGTTCTCTTGCGGGTGTGCAATAGACATAATGTGAGTAAGGAACGGTGGTGATGTCTGCCACTTAGTAGGTGTTCAAAAGATGCTACTTTCTTCCTCTGCTTTCCTGCTAAGTCGGGGGCCCATTAGCACAGGAGGTCATGACCCTGATTCTTCAGCAGTCGGAGATTGTGTCCTGACATCATGCTTTTATTGATGCACACCTGCCAGGAATGTCTCCTTCTGTCCCCTGGTAAACAGGTACTTTGTACACTAAATTCTGTTGCTCCCAGAAATACTCCCTTATCCATTGCCACAAGAACCCTTCCTTGGGCGGTACGAATTCTGGTAACTGTGTGTGAACACTGGCAAGCTGACGTTCAGCTTTTAGATCAGTGATAAAAACCACTGACTTTTCCCTGCAAGTCTCTCTGCATTGACCTCCTCTCAAAAAAGGTCACAGGGGCTCATTTTTAGCCTCTTCAGAATGTAAACTGCAAGGCAGAGAGTTTTTCTTTAACGTAAGTCCTAATGTGCCACGTAGTCTGCTCAGCCCAGAACATAATAACTCATTAAGGCTTGCGGCCTGCAGAGCTGCCGGGGAAAGCCCGGCGGCCGTCTGAACGCACAGAGATCAGCTCAGCAGCCCACACCCTTCATCACCCTCCCAACCCTTAACAACCACCTCCCACCTCCCTAATCAAATGTACTATTCTTTGGCCACTGCCAGTATTTACAGTTTATTAACCTAACTCTGGGTTTGCTGTAGAGACTGCTAATGCTGTAATTCATTTTTTTATTTGCACGCCCACAAGCTTTGAGCAACAGAGAGTTTTGTTTTTGTTTTTTGTTTTTTTTTTTATTTCCAAAAGCAACTAAAATCACAATGGGCCAGATTCCCCTCCTGTCTAATAACCCACTGGAAAACCAAACTCGGGAGCACTGGATTTATCGCCTCATATGTATCCTGCACATTCTAAAGAATGATGCTTTCCATCAGGGATAGATGAATACTTTGTGTTCAGTGGCACATCCGTATATTTCAGAAACTTACATGGAATGAGGCTTGGGGGTTTGCATCCTCAGGCTCATATTTTTTACACCGCTGTATACACCCACAAATGCATTCCGGGCAACTGGTGCATTTAAAAGTCACCCATTTCATCATCAGCTCTCTACTTACTACACGCCCAGGCTGCAGGCACATGCAGACATTCAGAGTTGTGACTGGCATTATTCTTCTTTGCTCACATGTCACTGCCTGCTTCACGAAGACGTGGTGAGGCATAGAGTCACGCCAGGCTGCAATGCCGTAGAGGATGACAGCAAACCTAAATTGTTTTCTTGTTTTTAATTTGGTTTTGTTTTATTTTCTTCCTGTAATTGGGTTTTTTTTTTTTTCTGTTGTGTGGCAGCTGTTTCTATGGCAGTAGATATGGATTATTAATTGGGTTTTAAAACCACAAAAACTTAACTTCACTCTGCTCTGCCCACTTGGTCTTCAGAGGGATGTTGATGGGGCTGGTCGATCCCCTTCTCTCGGGTGTCTCCTCTGTGAAATGGCGGTGCAGTCACAGTCTTGGTGATGGATTGATGTGAGGACCAGGTGACTGTAAATCAGAAAATGTTTTCCATCCAGAAAGTTCATGTGTTGTTTAAACACCTGTCCATATGTCATATCACAAAAATACGATGTTTATTATATTCAAGGTATATTATTATTGTCTTTGTTTGTACACCATAGTTTTTCTTACCATCATTAATTACTTTATACTTTAAGTAGATGCATAATATCACTTTTATAAGTTTTATGAAGACAACCAAAAACTTGCAAGATCTGATCACAGCCTGCTGCAAATTCTAGAGTCTAATAGATAGGTTCAATTCCTTTCTCTCTCTAGCAGGTCATTCCAGTAAATAACTTAATCCCACTTCTCCCCTAATACCCTTAAAGGGCTCCTGACTCATCTGAGTTAAAGGAACATGGATAAGAAGACATTGGTTCGCCATTGGTACTCCCTGATGGAGTAGCAGTTAATGTCAATTGCCTCCAAAGGACACAAGTAACATAACCCTGAGTTCAAGACCCAGGTCTGGGGGAAAACAGGAAAAAAAAAGGAAATACAATAGGTTGCTTCCTCCTCTCTCTTCCTGCCTGTCTGTCTGTCTACTCGCCTTCAATTCATTTCTGTACCTTTTCTTGAAAATTTTTTTTTAAATAACATGCTATTACAGAGACATTGAGTTCTATTCACTCAAAGACTTGTTTATTTTCTGTAAAATACAAATATTACAAAAAGGAATAACTCTAAAGAGACATCACCACAAACATCCATTTCTTTCCTACCAGTGGAAGCTAAAAATACCATCAGGTGACGAGACTCTTATTCCCATTATTTACTGCCAAAAAGATTTAAAAAAAAAAACGTATGGCATGCCTATCTTCACAGTAGAAATAAAGATTGATTCTGGCTCTCGTGATGCGTTGAAGTAAGTTAAGACTACCCTTCACCAGTCATTACACCTCACGTTTCATTAACCACCCCTAGTTAACCTGTAAAGTGTATTTCTACAGAGGGAGAATTGGATAATGTCTTTTAATAAGAATAAGTACAATCTATAATTTATAAATGAAGAGATTTACTCTTCTAAGATCCACAGGGATAAAATAAGTGCTTTGCTCATTCAAGCCAATGGTGTATGCAAGCCAAGATTTTGTTTCTGAGAATATCAAAGAGATTTCCCGAGAATTTTCAGTTGCTGGGTCCACCCACTGAAACAAGAAAGTCATTTGGGTCTAAAGAAGTTGTCAGAGTGAATCGTTTAATTCCTGGATAATAAAGTTATCAAAGGACTGAAAGGAAATCTGAAAAATTTGCTGAGGAAAGGAAATAGATTTAGATCAAGACAGTTTAGTAGAAAGTCATGAAAGAAAATATGGAAAGAGAGCAAAAATAGCTATGAATAGGTAAGAATCAAAGGAGTGATTTCATTTTCTTGTAAAGTTCTCTTATATTAACCTGTAGATGAGCTTAGGTTGAATGCTCCCCATACACTCAAACCTGTCATCCAACCAGGTCAGTCTTCTCACTGAAGAGTTCAAAGCTGATCTGTGCTTAGTGTCACAGTTTCCTTTCATCTGCATCCTTGCCAGGCAGGATCTTTGTGAACAGTGTTTAAGCTCATCAGGCTCTTAAAGGTAACTGGTGCTTTGGTGTATCTTGTGATTCTTGGAATTCCTGGAGTCTCTAGAAGACTTTGTAATAATGTGAAAACAAGCGGTGGCATTAATACGTGTGGACTCAACTACCTTTGACAAAATACTTCCTCTGTCATGACCATATTTAATCTTAGTGTCTGAAATCTTACCATATTTCAATCTCCACTTTAAAGGGCAAGAAGTTGACACTCATAAATAAGAAAAATGAAAATGAACTTGCTTTTAGTCACATAGCTTAAAGATAATTAAATTCATGTCTGCTCGTCATAACACTCTTGAGCTTTTGAAAACTAACCAAGCGGGACACAGGATGAAAGGGCAGGAAGTATACTGAGTCATATAGCACCTTAAACCTGCACTGGCGTTCTCCTCATCTTTGCAAACCCTAGAGGCCACCTGTTCTTAGTGTTCCCTACTGGATATACTACCTGTAATGTCCTCAGAGAGAAATAATATCTGCCTCCTCTAAATTTTCGTGCAGTTCCCTACTTCTTTATTGTGTGTTTGGTATTAACACTAGTACCAAGTACTTTTAAAGAGTAGGTTAACATTTACCTAGCAATGTCCTATATGCTACCCAGAATAGTAGGATAAAAAATGGCTCCGAAAGCCGGTCACACCTCAATACCAGGAACTGTGATTGGTGTCCTATGTGGTGAAGAGACCTGGCACATATGACTAACCATCCTGAGATAAGGAGGTTATCCTGGTTCACTGAAGGAGCACTAAATGTATTAGAGAGAAACAAGGGGAGATTTTAACATAAAGAAGAGAGAAGGGAATGTAAGACAGAAGATGCTCAGCTATTGACTTTGAAGATGGAGAAAGAGATCATGAGCTAATAAATGTGTTGAAGAAGAAGGAAATGACAAGGAAATTGATTCTCCCCTGGAGACTCCAGAGAACCCCTATCTGAGGAGACATTGCTGTCAGCTCCGTGATGTCGAGTGCTGACTTCTAAGCTCTAGAACTATGAGAGAATAATTGCAGTTGTTTCTTTAAATTGTCCAGTTTATGGTCATTTGTTACAGCTGCCACAGACTATTCATAAATATGCATCTATGAATTTAAAACTTATTACAATCTATCATGTAATTAACCTCATTATTTCCATTTTTCAGATGAGAAAACTGAGATTTTGAGAAACTGATAACGTTGCTCAAGGGGATACAACCAGTAAGTGTGGGAGCTGAACTTAAGCCCATATGATCAGATTCAGAGTCAGTGTTTCTAATCATTAAGTAACACAGATTTTTGATAAATGGTGAATTCTGTTTGCAGGTATTTTAATCATCGATTTCTATCTTCTCCTCTTGTAGCTCTAATATAAATGTGCATGGTCCCACAAAAAAATCCTGATGAAATATTAGTGTCCCAAAATAGTGATGTAGCAGAGGTGGAGAAGGCGCTTAAATCATGAGGACAGAGCTTTCATGAGTAAAGATTTTGAACTTCCAGCCTCCAGAATTGTGACCTATCTATAAGTCACCTGATTAATCTGTGATGTTTTGCTACAGAAACCCAAATGGACTAAGATAACATTTCATTAAATAAGTGATTTATGACTATTTAATCCTTTTTTTACTTGCATTCTTTTGTACCACCATGAAATGTTATGTATCAAGGCTCATTGTATGATATTTAGAAAATATTGGAAGAAAAAAATCCATAATTCCTAAAGACTTATATACTAGAAATAAGTATGTTTAATACTCAGGTATATAGCCTTGTGTATTTTTATGCTTATAATCTTGTTAGTTTTAAATACTTTCAGCATTAATGCAAAGTATAATGATTTTTTCTTCTATGTGTACTTAATTTGACATTCTTCTCTACTTAATAATACAAAAATTACTTATGTTATCAGTTTCCTCAGAATAAATTTTTGTCTTGTTTTTATTATTTTCAGTCATAAAGTTGTATTTTTTAAAGTATAGAATTTTGATGTAAAATCATTCACCTTTAAACTTCATGATTCTTACTGCATGTTCTGACCTAGACAGGGATGGACAGGAGAGAGAGAGAGAGAGAACACAAATATATAGGCTTATGTTATATGATTAACTGACAATTTTCTTGTTAGCTCAATTCTTACATATTGATAGGAAATACTGAGTTTATTCAATGACTGTAAACATTTATCAATAACACTGCAATCATAATTGATGTATTAATGGGAATTGAAATCGTCCCCAGGATTTTGAGGCAATAGATATCTTTGTGAGCTCTTTTGAGTTTGTCTCTATGAGAGTTAACTTAAAAGCAGAATTTACTATTCAGCAGTTTTATATATTTTTAATTTGATTGGTACTGGCAAGTTGTTCTGAAATGCTGTACTAGTTTACACTGTAATTTCTAATAGATGGGAGACCATATTCCCCACAGCCTAAACAACAATAGATACTGTGCTGTTTGTTCGTCTTTGAAAATATGGTAGATTAAAAACAGTACTCTATGTACTTTGCTTTATTTCATTGGAGAATACATAATTTGAATATCTTTTCATCTATTCATGCATGTATTATTCATTTTTGGCAAATTGATACTGAAATCTTTTGAATATTTTTTCTTAGTTTTTGTTTAACATTTTTAATCACTTTGCAACATTCTAAATAATGTATTTTTTAAGACTGACAAAATATGTGGGATAAACATTTGTGTGCAGAAAACTTTTATACTATTAAAGATGGATGATATAATTAAACTAACTTTGATGTTAAATGAGACACACATCTTTAAAATCCTTGATAATTTCTAAATAATCCCCAATAAGGAAGCAATATTTGACAGTGCCATATGGAAGACCAGAAAAAAATAGCATTACTTTTTCAAAAATATTGATTATTAGGTGGATGAAAATGTATCTCATTTTGGGAAAAATTATATTTATTTAATTGTATGGTGATTTAATACTTTTCTGTTTGTTTACCTCTTTTTATTTTAGCATTTATCAAAAATTTTTATTTATTAATCAACCAAATGTCTTGACTTTACTCTCAGTTATTATGAAACAAGCTTATTTCAGAATTAGCTATGTCTTTGGTAGTGTTAACATTTTTTACAGTCATATTCTATGATTTAACTAATATAGCTACATAACTTATTATAGTATTTGCTGGAATTGGCCTTCCTCACATTTCTTTATCAGATTTCTAATTAAATTTTATCTCTTCAATACACAAGCTATGAAGGGGTGAGGAGAGGAATGGATGGAATGTGCCAGTCAGTAAATGAAGACCTCAGTAACTCTTTCATCTAAGGTACAACAGCAGTGGAGGAGACAGCCACAGTTCCCTAAAGCCACTGGACAGTAAAAAAAAAAAGCAACAGAGCAGGTGTGCACATCCGTTTATGCTTTTGTGTATTGCATCGAACCTGGGAAATGCATACTTAAAGAATCACTCATGAACCATGTAAATTAGAATCAAGATGTACAACAATACAACCACAAAGTGAAAAACCACACCTCAAGACTCAATTTTTTTGTTTCCATAAAACACTAACTTGCACAGTAAGTAACTTGCTTGGCTTTGTTAGTACAAATCTGGCGACATAATGGGAAATGTCAGATACAACTATTAAACAAACAAATCAAAGACAACAGCAACTTTTTCACTTCATAAATGTCTATCTTATCATTAACGAAATGACAAAACAAATCACATACAAGCAGTTATAGGGAAGTTGCTCCAGGGACCTCCTTTATTTGCAGAATGTATGAAGGACACTCCAAAATTATTTCAAATTTCCAAAGCTTAAGTAAGTTTTTCTTAAATTTAATTTGGAAATATGCTTTCAAATATAAAAGATCCATGAAATTGTTAGGAACTTCAATATTTGAATTATACTTACAACTGTCTCTGGTGCTTGAATCCATTTTTATGATTTTAATCTTCAAATATGTATATACTAAGGACTCTCAATTCAACCAGAAAGTTGTCCCTATCTCCAGGCAATGTGTAAATAAAAAGAAAATTTTAAGCCAGTATTTAAAGAGTATATGCAAGTAGAAGACCATACTTCTTTCTGACCTGAAACTTTGGTTCTTGTCGTATTTATTACAGTCCAGTAATAGGCAATTCTTCCTCAAAATAGAAATTAAATCTACATTATGTTTCATTAACTCACCCATTAAAGCTAAAAGCCGACCCTAAAATTTTCAAAAAAATTTTATCATTCAAGAAACACCTTTACTCATAAACTTTTGCATGTGTTTATGAGTTAAGCAGGCGAAGTGCAAAGAACTCAGTGTTTAGTGATGAGCTCAAGTTAGGGTCCCTGGTCCCTTTTCTTTTAACTTACAAAATTTTGAACAAGGTGTATGAATTCAGAAATTCGTTTCCCATCTGAAAAAAGTGAAGTCATTCAATATAACTCAGTCTCTTAAGCATGAAATAAGACATAAAGATGTGTTTGATAAAGATGTATTTGCCCAATATTGAAAAATAAGTTATTACAATCACCATTAAATAATTACTAGTATATATTAAAGGTGACCCCCTTAAATTGTGATCATTTGTCATGAAAATTATACTTTCCATTCAAATATCTATCATTTATTTTCTCGACATTTTTGAACACTCTCAGAACCACAATAAAGTGGAAAGAAGAGTACAATGAATACTCATGTACCTGGTACAGAAGCCACATTGGAAAGAAATGTAGCTCATCTTTTATACACAGAAATCAGGAGAAATTCAAAAATATCTCTTCCTTTTTCACTTAGTGCACTTTTTAAGGATGAGCTACGTTATGAATGACCTTATCTTAAAAAAAAAAAATCTAATATTTCAAGTGGCCCTGGGAAGTTTTGCAATCATTTTAAATAACTCAGATTGACCACCTAAGCAAGAAGTATTGAAAAGTATGCAAATGAACCCATAGGTAACCATAAAAAGTAGCAATTTATTGCAAATGTTTCTGAAAATTCTCTCAACTGAATGTCTATGGACTTATTATGTTCAAAACCTTTGCTCCTAAGTATTCATGTAGGCTGACTTTTCAATTTCAAGGGATTTCAGTACAGTTCTCTGCAATTTATCATGTGAAAAGAATTAACAAGAAAGAAAATGGAAGCATATTCACACTTCCAAGACATTTCCCTTCAGATGGAGAAAAGGCTACTGAATGAATAATAAAAGAAAGATGATTTTGGTGCTTCAAAAACAGAAAAATTACTTAAAGTCCCAGTTAGGGAAGCATGCCTTCCCTCTCCTATAAGATAGAAGTAAGCAAGTGCTACACAATAAAAACCTGTTATAATGCATCAGTATCACCCAGATTCAGGCACACTAAAGGTTCATTCCAGTGCCCACCCCTCCAGAAAAGACTGATGACGTATCACCACATGTCTCTCCATACAAAGCAAGTCCAAATAAAGCAGATCCTCTATTTCTTGATGGTTCTATGGGGGAAAAATGCACAGTAAGCTTTTAGGTCCATGTGAATATATAGACTCATCAGGTGTTTAACAAACACAGAATGAATTATCTTAATTGTACATATTCAAAACCATACATGCTGCTGTCAGCAACAGCTAATCATTGATTCTCTTATTCGTACTCACTTTTCACCCATGCTTATGTTTTTAATCTTCAAATATGCATATTCTAAGGACTCCCAATTCAACCAGGAAGGTTTCCCAATCTCCAGCTTCTAATATGTGTTCACTATGTCCAGTTGGAACTTAAATGGATAGCTCAGACTCGGACAAAACAAATCCCTGCCCCTGTCCCTCCTAAGTGTTCTCATCTGCTCCATCTGTCAACACTACCCCTGTTCTCATACCTCAGGTGACAACAATTAAAGAACCAGGGAGGAAAGGGTTTTGACAGAGAAAAAGTAGAATACTCAGAAGAGAATCATTTTTTTCTGCCTGTAGTCCCATGAAATGCTCAGCGCTAACCCCCAAACATCAAAGAACATTCTCAGTTATCTGAATGCACTTGAAGAGATTTACCGACTGACCACACCAGGGATTCAGAAGTGGATCAAAGAGAAACACAGCAGCAGAAATTCACCAGAGACAGCGTCCTCCATCTGCTGATTACTGGCCCCTAAGCAGTACGAGTCTGAGGAATCTCAACTACGAGCATGTTGTCAAAGGCCATCATCCACCTTGCACCAGTAGGTGACAAGACAATGGAGAACATGGACCAGAGTCAAGGAACATTAGAAAAGGACAACAAGGATACAAGATGTTCTAGAAACAATTCAGGCCAGAAACACTGCATGATCCAGAAAAGATAAATCGGCACTGAACACTGGAATGGCTTTTCTGCAATGCTCATATGTGTACAAATTTGTCCTGAAAATCTCTTTCTAAATTAGTGCTTCAAAAGTTGTATCACTAGTCAAGGATGGGATCTTAGCTCTTCCTACCTAGTACTATTTTTCTATAAACAAAGTTCTCTTTTTTGACACAATTTGCATTTAGAGTATACAAACAGCATCCTACGGTTCTTCATAAAAGAACTGCATAACCATGATCACAAAACCAACTAACAGTATTATACACAAAGGAAAACAGACTAATCTCATGCATAAACATAAAGTCTGTTTTTAATTACTTCTGGTTGGTCTTATAATTTTCCAAATGAAAGAGTCACTCCTGACACTGCTGAGAAGAGACACATGTCCAGGGTTATAACAGCATCTGAATAGTACCAGGGCCTTAAGATTAAATACACACACAGGTGAGAAACCCCCTTGAATAAATTCAATTGTTTATGTCTATGCCAAAATTAAACATTAGGTTTCTGAATCAAGATATTTCATTTATGCATTCTATAGTTCTTGGGAACTACCAGGGTTTTAATTTTTTTTATTATTGTGGGGAGGGAAAGACAGATTAAAAAGCAAACAAGTCAATCTTTGGCTGAGTTTCTGTTTCATATTTATGCACCCATCTGTCATCGCCTAGGGTTAAAAAGGGCTCATTTTAATCATGAGAAACATATCCATCACAAGTTAGCCTAAGATAAATCACTTCCCGTAACAGAAGTAACATAAACGTGGAAAGCTTTAGAACAAAAATGAGGAAAAAAGAGAGAAACCAGAACTTCTTTTATTCTTACCTAGAAACGTCTCCCAGTTTAAGGAAGGTTAAATCTCAAATCAGCATTCCCCAAAGTTAGCTTCCCGAAACATCTGAAGAGAAAAACAATTATATGTGATATTCTCCAATAGAGTGTCCTCATTATGGAACCAACTTCCTATTACGAGGTCATGTAATTTGCAAGCAGCGTTTGAATTTGGTAAAGATGTCCAAGTGCACAGTAAACTCACTGAAATTCCTTTCCTTCTGCCTAACAATTTCTGTCTGTTTTTGAAATAGATCTACAGATAATGCAAACGTTTTGACAGAAAATTGGTGGTAGTGACTATGGCATAAAACTATCTGAGGACAAATGTACTGTGACTTGACACATAAGATACAATTTTCTTTGCATAGAGACAGAATGAAGTGATGACAGAGTTCACAAAACCTATTCTCCTCCTGAAATTGCATTCCGACTTCCCCTTTCATCGGGCATCTTTTAAAAAGAAAAAAACTCAACACTCAGAGCAATTCCATTGACATTGGTTTGTAAGTAATCGCCATTCCCGAATTTGCTTTTTCCTTTTATATATTCTTTCTACCTATGAGAGCATTAACAAGGTATTCCTGCCTGCCTGTGTTGTATTAAGAAGTTTGCTGTAGAGGAAAATATTAAGAAAGCTGAGATTATATGTCTTGTGAGTGGTCCCTGCTCCTAAACGGTGTGTCTCCCCCTGTTCAGTCAAACAAATGCCTCCGACTGGGTAACACCGGGCATGGTGTCGGGAAGGTGAGGATAAAATCTGAGGGTAGAGCCTGTTTCTTCTAAAGTCTGGTTCCTGAGTACTGCCTCCCACATTCCTTAACATTGTCCCCTGAATTACTTCTTAGACTCTTTAGGTTGGAATAAAACTGAACTGCCCCTAATTTTCAAGCCACACTCTGTCATGGCCTCTCCAGGTGCCCCTTCTTAAACTACACATTATTCCTCAAATGTCCTTGCTCTGAAGGTTTCTGAGTTCATATCACACATATGTTTCAAGGCGCAGCTTCATTGTTAGACTACTTGCAAAGCCTTTGGTGTGCTACCTAGAAATGGTTTATCGTCCTTTAAAGTCTCTTTTCATTTAGTAATATTTATTATGTCATTAGTTCACAATACTAGATTCTATTCAGGATATTGAAATTGCATCTCAGTCTATATTTCACAGCACAGATGCCACCAGCATTCCAGTGTCCCTTCCAAGTCCCCCTCGTTCCCCTCTCCCCATCCTGAGTCCTGTTAGTTTTGTTGGAATTCACATGTTCATGTGTTTCATTTCATTATGCTCCACCTTTGAGTGAAACTATCCTGTACTTCTGTTTTTCTTTCTGACTTCTTTCTCAAATTGCTCTATGAATTTCTCATTACGTCACACAGCCGAGGTGGTACTCAATTAATTATGCCCATCTCTCCTCTCCCATAAAGATGATGGCACATCTGGAACAAGGTCATCACCTGTGCTTCTCACCCTTCAAATACCTGAACCAGAGAGAGAGAGCATTCAGAAAATTCAGCATTAAATACAACACCAGTGAATCTCTGCAAAGAAATGAGAATTTACATTCTTCACCCAGTAAAGGCATCAGCTTAGGCAAGGCTATTACTGCTTCGACCCTTCTTCGTAAAAGTAAATATATAAAAAGATGACAGAAAATTTCCTTTAAAGAAAACAAGAAGTTGAATATAGAGGGAAAATATTTAACTTTCCAGCAAGAAGGGGGTTTTTTTTAGAATAAAAACCAAGTTTAAACACATGCTCAAGAGTAATTGTTTGGAATTTTTACGAAGCCAATTTGCAAAAGGAGATAAACATTTGCATTAAAATGTCATAGGTCAGTTTATTATCTTGTCAATGTTTCTTCATTTTAAGCTAAAGCATTTAGAAAGACACATGCTGCAATAAGAAGAGCTGGCCACACGTGCTCTCACTCAGTCGAATGCTGGACTTTTTGGGGTTTTTCCAATTGGATGTTGAACCGCGTGACATCAAAATTTTTAAAAATTATTAAACATGATGCGAACTCCTTGTATCTTTTGATATTATTAGAAAAGTTGACCGACATGTTGGAAGCACAGAATGTCTGCAGACATATTTTCATCTTAAGGTAAAAAAGTTTAACACAAGGTCACTTGAGACTTTGCTGAAGACCTGGATTTCTTTTCAGCAAACAGCCAGATAAAGCCTGAGTTCACTCAGTGCAATAAGAAATGAATCCAACGGCGAATGAACATAGGGAAAATCATATTGAAAACTCCAAACTTCTCGGTCCAAAACCCTTTCCAATTTATGAAATACATAAATATTTAACACTGTACCAAGCGCAGGATTAATTATTAGTTGATTGATTTCTAAATGCCTGCTCTAAAAAGCCAAGCTAATGGGAAAATTAATAATCAAGCTTTTGAATATGATAAAATGACTGAGCTTTGAAAGGTAGTAGAATTTCTCTAAAAAGTTCTCCTTCATTTTGTGATTATGGAAGCCGTTGGCGAATGGAAGTGGCTGGTGTCATAACAATGGTTCCCTCTAGTTCAAGCACCAGCACTAGCCTCTCAAAGGGCACAGAGCACTGCGGTGGCCCCTTCCTTAAATGGGGGTGCAGACTCCAGTGGAGTGGGGTGGGTTGGTGGGAAGTGATCTAGACTCTTCCAGCATCAAGACCACATCATGCATCCCCATCTGTCTGGGGCCTCTTCAATAAGTGCCGCTCTCAGGGATTGCTTGTGAGTTAGGGGTGCATTGTCTTTTTTTCACTAATGGTGGAGCACACACAGCAGTGACCTCCACAGGCTACACCATCCAGTGCTGATGTGTAGCAGTCTACATACCATCAAGGTTTGTGTAAGTGCACTTGTAGCATTTGCACAGCGAAGTCTCCTAAAGCATTCTGCAGAATGCATCCCTCACTTCAGTGATGCACGACTCTGCACATCATTATGATAGGACCCGACACCTGTCTTTTAGTATAAAGATCACTTTCCAGGACAGGTGGCATATAAGGGAAATAAGATAGAATAAGTCATTGGTTTCAGGTTTTAACCTGTATTTCCTCGTGACATTAGCTTGGACTAATACTTAAATTCTTTAAGTCTCTTTTTCCCCAATAAAAAGAGGGTACACTAGTCACTATGAGATAATGAAGCGAACACTTCTATATGCCTGCCATGAGCCATATATTTAAATGTCTCCTTCATTAAATCAAAGATGCCAGTAACACAGATGTGATTATCACCTCCGTTTTCCAGATGGGAAAACTGTCATTAAAAATTTTAGGAAAGGCACACCTTGGTGGAGTAGCAGTTAGCTGCAGTCCACCGACATACATCCCAAGGTCCTGGGTTTGAGTTCCAGAGCCAGCAGAAACAATCAACATATACAAAATTGCAAAATAACAAAATGACTTTCCATACACAATCCACCCCAATGCCTTCCATGGGATTCCTGCCAAGTAATGCAGTCATGACAAAATCTCAGTCACCCAGGGGAGAGATGCGGTACAAACATCCAACATGACTGACAAGTGCCAGACAATGGAAAATGAAGAAATACTGAGGCATTGTCTGGATTAAAAAAAGACAAATGAGACATGAAAATGAAGTGTGACATGAATTCTTGAATTGGATTCTGATCCAGAAAGAGTTCAACAATGAGATAACCTGTTCCACTTGGAATAGACAACTGCATCTTATTTCTGTCTCAGAAACAGTATGAGGAATACAATATTGCACCAGTGTAATTTTCCTGTTAGATGCCTGGATACCTGTAAGGTATAGGAGGTTAAAGGTAGGAATTATTTTTAGGGAAATAAGGTCAGAACATATAAGGAAGTTATGTCTCAAACTGTACACACAGGACACCTGGGCTTTGAGAGAAGAAGGGGAGGACTACGGTCCATCATAGACTGTAAGTGGCTGTCCCCAGTCTCCCAGAGCAGTGCTCTTTCTGCTACATCCAACTGAAGAAAGCATTCAGAGCCTGTAGACATTGTGATTGCTCTCTCTGACTGCTTTGACAAGTTAACCCCAAAATCAAGGGACTTAAAGCAACTCCCACTCTCCATAAGTTCTGGAAGTCAGATGTCCAAAATTAGTTTCACTGGGCTGAAGTACCAGTGTCCACTGCACTCCCTCTACAGGCTCCAGAGAAGAGTCCCTTTCCTTGTTTACCCAGCTTCTAGAACTGCATTTCTGGATTCCTTCTGCCTCCCTTCCACCATCTTCAGAGGCAGCAGCCTTGCTTTCTCACATATATCTCTGCTCCCATCATCATGGCACCTTCTTTGCACCTACCTGAATATCTCCCTCTGTCTTCCTCTTATCAGGACACTTGTCATTACATGTAGGGTCCAGTTGAATAACCCAGGAAAATCTCTCTGTTTTAAGATCCTTAGTTTAATCACAGCTGTAAAGTTTCCATGACCATATACATTTACATACAAAGGATCTAGGGAATGAGATCTGGCATCTTTGGGGTTAGTTTCCAGCCTACCTCAGGTATAAAAGAACAGCTCTAATTGTATTGGTTTTAATTTTTTATTCATAGAGTCAAGTAGGCATTAATTTCTCTTCAAGCTGAAACTGAAATGAATAGTGGGAAATAGCTGATCATATTTTAGCTGTAAAATGCTATGCTCTTAGAATCTATATCTCACATTATACTTTTAAATTTTTGATGACTTGTCTACACGTTTGCCTGCGAACTTTTTAGAGGGCAGGTGACTGTCAATATTTTCTCTATCTCTAGTGTGGTAGACTGACTCCACTTCCTGAAATCTATGTGCTACTTCCTGTGGTAAAAGGGACTTTGTGGGTGTGATTATAAGTCAAGGGTCTTGAGATGGGCAGCTTGTCCTGAATTTTGAGAGTGGGCCCCAAATGCAACCCTGAGCATCTTTCTAAGAGGAAGACGGAGGGGAACAGGAGCGGGAGGAAGCAGTGTGACAACAGGAGCAGAGCTTGGAGTTACATGGTCACAAACCAGGTGTTTACAGCCAGCTGACAGAAGCCAAGGGGGCGATGGGAAACAGCTGTGCTCACACCTGGATTTAGCTTGTAAGGCTTAGTCTAGACTGTTATTCTCCAGAACAGTATAACAGTAACAACTGACAGTTGTTCGAAGTCAATAGATTTGTGAAATTTGTCACAGTGGTAATTGAAAAGTAATATACTCATTAACCAACTTAGTATCTAGAACTCAGAAAGTGTTTGAATAATAATAATAATAAATGTCAGAAGAAAGAAAAGATGGAAGGGAAAAGGGGAAGGCAGGGATGAGGGGAAAGGGGTTAGAGGGGAAGGGAGGATGTGGGGAAGGGGGAAAGGGAGGAAGGAAGGTGATGGAAGGGCAGCATAGCTTAAAATCTGTGGGGAGTATACACTTGTACGAGAAGGAGAGTCGATTGGCTGGCAAAACGTAGCCCCTGCCTAGCAACCTGTGTCTAGACACACACCCCCTAGTGACTCCAGCCTGTGAACTCCAGGCCATCTCCTGAGAACTCCACTTCTCCAGGGGACTCCAGGCAACCTTACCAGATCTCTCAAGTCCCATGAGAGCTGTAGGCCCAAAGGGGAGGTCCTTCTTCCCCTGGGTAGATAAGTGATGCCATGCTAACAGTGAGCTCTCTCCTCTAACCCCTGAGCTACATGCATCATTTCTGCTTAGTTTTGTAATAAACGTGCCGCATGCTCCTGGGTTAAGGCCTCTTTCCTCAAATTCTTTTCAGGAAGAACTCCACACTCATTCGGTCTCAATCACCTGCATCAGAAGGGATTAAAATCCAACATTTTGGATTTCAAATTAATCAATATTTGACCTAATTTCTTCTTCTGGGAGCACATGATTGATCTTTCAATGGAGAATATTTAAGATTTATTTTTCCCCCTCAAGTTAAAGGCCTTCTATCCAGATTTGAGGGACTGCTTTGAACTCTGCGTCTGGGACTGGAGACTAGATGACATGTTTCACCTTGAGAGGATCTTGGCAGCTGAGTTATGAAGGAGCTGCCATGAAGTCAAAGGAGCCCTTTTCTAAGGAAGAGCTTGCAGGCTTGATGCAATCACGGAAAAGCAGAAGGAATTCAGAGGTGAAAGGTGCATACTCTCTTTGCTTTCAGAGATTCATTCATTTCTGTCTGAAAATCTCAGGCTGAGAAACACATCATTTCCGATAGGGCCACTTTCAAAATGTTCTTATGTCTGTTAGCTCAGGGAAACAATGATTACTTGATAGATTTTGGATTATGCAAAATATCAGAATTCATATTATGGCTTCAGAAAAATACACATCCTGACCTATACTGAACTCCTTAATTTGTGGTATTTAGTGAAAATCTGAAACTGATCTAAAAGGAGCTGGATGTGTCTAAGGCAGTATGCTATCAGTGGGTAGTTCAGTGAAGTGTTAAATTAAACAAAACTGAAGATGGAAAGGCTGAAGCAATTAAGCTCTTATCCTAGCGACCTTTTCCTGTAGGCCCTATGCTAGGATTCAATTAAAAGAAAGACTTTTTCCTCCTTTGAAATTGCCATTGACTTATTGAGTTTGACAATATTCAACAATTCCTTAATGTTTGTCCAAGTGAAAGAAATCACTTTGCTCTGTCATCGAGATAAATGAGGCAAATTCATCAAGAGACTCAACTCAATAAGAATATGGGCAACGTTCTGCTTGGTCGCATAAACTCTTCAGTCTTGAGTGACTTGTCAGATCCCCAGCATGAGGGCTCTGGCTTTGCTTCTACAAAATCATTGCAAGAAGTGCATTTGAATTTCCCCTCCTGTAATGTGCTCAATTATTTTTCAAATTAGGCTTTATTTTTCCATTGCTAGCTGCATTAAATCAGCACTGAAATATGAAAAGATGGAATCAAATAAGAAACAAGAAAATACACCATTGAGCTGAATCTAACTCTATTATTTGCTAACTTTCCCCCTATAGTAGTCACTATTTAGATTTTAACACAAGGATAATGAAGTATGTATACTCTCCCTTGTCTCTTAGGAAAAGATTTTAAACATTTTCCTTTACATGCATTTAATTTTGTATTGTACATAAATAAGAATCCATATCACACATACTCCTTACTCATTGCAAGTTTGTGTTTGCTTTGTAGCTTGCTGACTTTCTACATCTTTCCTCCCTCTCACCACCCTTAAAAGAGCTTTGTTAGGTAAAACATGTTAACATATATATCTTCCACATTTATCTTTATGCTTAGATAGACCCATAGATAATACATAGAATACAATACATATCTATAGAAAAATGTACAAACTTAAATTTTTTTCAAATAAGTGTACATGTTTAAATTATGTTTTATAAAATTAAAATGTTGCACACATTTTCGAGGTTTTCTCAATGCCTAACAAACATTCCTCCTAGTAAAGAGATATTCTGATCTTTTCTTTGTAATGGCTTTATTTCCTGCTATTGAAACACTTCACAATATCTACAACCAGCTATCTATTGATGGACATTTTTCTTATATTTTTCTATGTGAATAATAATGCAAGAAATCTTTTGATCTTTGTTTACTGGTTCATTGATCTCTTTAAGGTGCCTTTCAAAGAATACAGTATTGCTGGGTCACTGAGTAGTATATGCATTTTAGGTTTTAATAGCATCTTTATGATTGTTTGACAATAAAAGATGAAGCAATATGTATTTAAACCAGCAAGTTTTAGAATACTCTTTTCTCTGCACCCACATCAAAAATAAATTTTGTAGTTACTGTAAATGTTTCCATTTTGTTGAGTATAAGTGGTAATTCATTGTACTGAATGTCCACATAACTACTTTTTACATCTTCCCAGTTGCCTTTCTGGAAATCATAATCCCTCAAAGGAGTTAGAAAAAGTCACAGTTTCAGAAAGAAAGGGGGAAGAAAGGAATCGCTAGGTGCTTGATGTATTTGTGTGAACGTGAGTGGGGCTATTCTTCTGTTTGGAAAAAGTCCACTGTCTTGCTATGATGAAGAATGCATGTTCAGTAAGGGAACAAGAATCATCTAATTGTCTATGTATCTTCTACTCCATCTATGTGCTACTCCTTCTAAATACTACTCCTTCTATGTACTACTCCATCTCGATATTGCAATTCCTGGAAATTTGGATTTCACTTAGCTTGAGGGAATTCATTTGGGACAATTCTGTTAGAAATATACATCTTCGAAGAGTCTACTCATTGATCTTCAGGTGTCTTTCTAAAGGTCTATGAAAAAAAAAGTTTAGCCTTCTTCCACATATAATCATTTGAATTTAGCATTTGATGGCATTTAGCATTTATTCTGAATTTTTTCTCTTCTCTGTGCTCTCTCATATTATTTCAATTATTTCTTACAAAAAAAAATTAAGTGTTCCTCACCACCAGCACTCCTGTTTCCTGTCATATGTGTTTTCTCTAAGCAAATATATATTACTAAATATAAAGAGAAGGAAATGAAACATAATGTAACTCCATTGAAAGGAACCCTTATTGGAAGACTGGCCATAGCTAAACAGAGTTTTACTGATTGTACTTGGAGATTAAGGAACAAGGAATAGTCTCCAGCTGTGTTGGAAATGTAGATTTCTGGGCTCTACTTGCAACCAGAGACAAAACTTGGAAACTAGGACAACGATTTGCATTAGAATCTAGCTTTTCTAGTAGATCCTAATCTAAAAGTAATGCTAAAGATTTTAAGTCCTTTATCTTTTTCTTACCACCTGGGAAACCCTCAGTTGTCAGTTACAAAGAAGACGAAGGTGTTAATTACCTATTAGGTACCTCTGAGTGACTGGAAGGACTTCTTCTGTGTAAGAAAACTGTATTTTGCCTCCTGGAGCCTGGGCCCCTTGACAACTTCACTCCTGCTGTGAGACTCAACTTAAAATAAAGTTTTCCTTGAACCATAAGCGACTCACTCCCACTCTACTCTTAAGAAAATGTCGTTGTTTTTGCAAATTGGTCTTTTAAAAGCATCACACACTTTTTCTCTTCAGAAAATTCAATGTTCAGTAGCTAAAGTATATGGAAAGCAAGCAAGTTGTACTGATTTGGTCATAAAAGAGAATGCCCAAAGGTTTTCTTTCAGAGATGATGAGCAAATCTCAATTCAAACATGAAGAAAGGTACAAATTCGGTTCCCATGTCATTACATTGCATAAATGGAGTGGTTTTAGAAGAATTTGAGTAAAAAATCTTGTTCTGTATCATTGTAGCTTTCATACCTTTGAATTGTAAGGCTCTAGATATTTTAAATCATCCTATTAAATGATCAATGCTCCAGAAGTCCTTCACAGCTGACATCTGAGATATTATTTGAAAGGTTTCTCAGGATTAAACACGATATTGAGATTTCAGTTAAAACAGTGCCCGGCACATGGGAAAATCAAGAAATTGAGATGCTTCAAAGAGCTTTCAAAGAGACATCCTTGTCTGCTGTCGAGAGAAGGGTTGAGCTCAGAGCTGGAACAGAGTCCAATAGTGGAACCACGTTCTCTCGACACAGAGACAAGTGGCAAGTCCTTCCGTTTTTGTATTTGTTGTACTGAGAACAGATAACATGAGACCTACCCTCTTAACAAAGGTCTAAATGTACAGTCCAACACTGTAGAGTAGATCTCTAAAATGTATTCCTCTTGCATAACTGAAACTTTGGGTCCATTGACAACTCATCAGTCCCCTTCCCCTAGTCCCTGCTACCATCATTCTACTTTCTTATTCTATGAATTTGATTATTTTAAGTATCTCTGGAGAATGTGGTATATACACATGCATTGGAATATTATTCAGCCCTATGAAAGAGAGTCTTCCATACGAGGCAGCATGGACAAACCTTGGAAACATGATATCGAGTCAACTAACTAAGCCAATCACAGAAGGACAAACACTGCAGAATCCCATTTCAGTGATGCACACTTTCTTCTGTAAAATCAGTTACGATTCCTTCCCTGTACAAATTATTGTTATGATGAAAGAAATATTAGCGTGAAATAGCAATGTATTTTCACTTGCATCTGGACCTCTTTGTAAGATAGTGATTGACTCTCTTACCTTCTCTAACACAGGTATGTAGACTGAAGACTTTTAGTGTCATTATATGAACTTAAACAATTGTTAAACCACTATAAAATGCTAAAGAAGTCTATGTTGATCAAACGTTTAGTTATGCTTGAAACACTGGGACAATGAAGTAGGTAGGATTCTGCAGAAGCAGATCCTGGGATAAGGGTTTGCAAGCAAGTATTTTTAATTTTTTTAAAGAATGTACCCTCTGGGGCAACAAGTAAAGAAGGGAGAGAAGAAGGATGGGGAAGAGGAGATGTCAAAGGAGGTTATGATTTCAGATATGGTCCCACCAACAGCCTAAGAATCAACAGAAGATGCACCATAGCTTCAGAATGTTCAGCATGAGAGCTGGGCTTTTATGCTACTGAATCAGCCTGTCACCGCGCATCACAGGGCTACCCAGTGGGCACTTAAAACTCCCTGGCACTTCGGTAATCAGAGCAAAACAAGAGACTCTCAGAGTTCAAGGCAGTGGTCTGGAGAGAGTTGCAGTTACTAGACAACAGAAGGAAAGCAAACAGAAGGCCAGGAAATTACACTCAGACTGTAAAATGCTTATGCAGGCATCTGAGCAAAGCACTGAGAGTGCCCCTCTTAATTTGCAAATGCTGACACTGATACTCAGCAGCAGAAAAGCAGTTCGCCAAGGTCACACAGCCTGCTCAGGGCAGACTTGATTTTCCAGTCTAAGACTCACAAGTCAGTGTTCTTTCAAATTCTCAGAATGCTACTGGGACTGTTATACTGTAAATCCTGATATTACTATACACATTCCATGCCCTAAAGTGATTTTTATTTATGGCTGAGAAAATACCCCACCCCTGTACAAACTGATAGGCACCCACCTGGGCAGCAGCACATTTTTTCAAGGCTATAAATAACTTAAACCCTTGCTTCTAGCAGACCCCCTGCTAACCTTGAAGTGAGTGGAAAGTCTCTACTTAATCTTAAATGATAAGGAAAGGCAATAAGATTTGTTCCCTTGAAAGTTAAGACTTATAGTGAAATGTATTTCTAAAATGCTTTCAAGAGTCTATATTTATTAGACATTTCACCCATAAAAACAGATCAGAACAATTACACAGAAAGTAAGAAAGAAAATCTCCAACATGACCAAGCAGCCTGATAATCCTGCCGCTTGGAGAAGCCAAATCCTGCTGAGTCATGTTCCAGTGGAATGCAATGCACCCATCTGACCCAGAAGTGAAAAGCTTGTATTTTGTTATCTCATCAAGGAACCAATGATTAGCAACACTGTCAGATGGATGAAGGCTTCCGGAGATTTTTGTCATGTCATGGGAACCTGATTGAACTATTCTCTTAGCATGGCTGTGAAGATGCCCCCTTCTGAAGGACACCTGCCTTATTGATTGACCCTCCTTTTTATGGGTCCATCAAGCATTTAAGTTGTTTTCAACTTAGGCAAAATGATAAATACTAATTATACATCACACATGGTTGTCACTCTGTGTAATGGGAATCCATCCCCAAATACTCCCAGAAGAATCTCAACCAAAAGCAAGAAATGCGAGAGCATGGTGAATTTCCCAATAGAGGGCTGGCATGGACCCCTTCTATCTTCCTCTTTCTTTGTCCATGAAAATCAGAAAAAAGAGGAGGCTGACAAGTGGCTCTCCTCACAAATTCAGAAGTTTCCTGCAGGAAAGAGGAAGTAGGCATGCTTTCTTTCACCGAAGAAAGCACCCTAGTCAATAGATGAGAGATGGAAGAGAGAGAAACTCACTTAAGTTTTATACCACTACACTCAAAAATTAAGACCCATTCAATTACAAGATGGAAGTCCTGCTGCAAGACTGCCTAATGCAGTGCGTACTACGTGCCTTCACACCCACTAGCCAACAATTCTCCAAGCCTCATGTCCACTTTGCGAAACAGTACAATATATAACTTGCAAAATCTATAACCAAGACTTCTTGGACATTAATGACCCCACTCCTGTCCTGATTCCTGTTCCCCTCCCAACACACACACACCCAGGTCACAAGACTCTGCCCTGCTGCTTCCTAAAAAGAATCTGATAGATGAAAACAAAGAGATTGTGCAGGAACAAACTGTCTCCAGGGTAGATTTCAGGTGGAAAACAGGACTGTCGTCAGTATCTGAGAAGGAGTGTACTCTGGAGAGGAAACAGAAGACCTGGACGTGAAGAAGGAAGAGGCAGGAAGGGACGAGGCAAACGTTGTTGATCCCCCGCTTAGAGATTGCTCAAGTTAGAAGATTTTAAAAGCAATTAAAGAAAAAAATATTATCAAGCACTTTAAATATATTACAACAAATCTCTGAAACAAACACAGCTAGTGAAACAAATGGGAGAGCTTGTTACCCTAATTTTTTTAGCTTGTGCATGTGACGTATCTCTGCTCTAGGTGTTTCCCTCCCAGTTCAACGTCAAATCAAGAGTCAGAAAGTCTGCTCCAAGCTGAATAATGTATCAGAACACACTAGGATTCATCATACAATACCTGAGGGTGTTTAAGAGGTAGGGTAAGTTCTGGGTAAATTGTTTTCCACATTCAACCTTTCCTCTTCCTTGTGTCTGTTCATACAAATGCCAATGGACTCTCTTAGATTTTGCCTAAATTCAGCCTCAAAGTAAGTCTGTGGCGTAGTACAGATTAATATTATTCATATTTTACAAAAGGACAAAAGTGGAGCTGAAACAAATGATGAGCACCTCGTCACTGAAGGAATCACATCCTGTGAGAGTGAAGACACCAGCACTCACATTTGTCATTATTTGGTATGTTTCAATGACTCGGGGACCATTAGTTTGAGTGTCATGTGTCCGATGTCTTAATTCAACAACCCATGGGTTTGCGTCTTTCTCCGAAATTTTTCAATGGTTATCATGATTATAACTAAGAAACACCAGAGTTCCCTAATAGTGCATTCAATTAGCAAGTTTAAAATGGCCAATTTTGAGTAAAAACTACTCAGCATCTTCGATTAATTGTTTTAAGAGAGTGCCAAATTTAAGACAATTGTGTTGATGTAGATTTTCTTCAGGAATTTTCAGGATAATTACCCTTGTATGAGTTTAATGGAAATATCAGCTCTCTTTTTAATAATCTGTTATGAAAAGTTGACATCTGCGAAGCCATTTTTAAAATGTGATCTGGGCATCATTACAGAGAAATCGCATTATCTGCCGCCTTAAACCGGACTCACAAACTTTGGGTTGAGCCAAAAGCAAATGTTTTAAGAAACCACCAAGCAAATGATTGCTTGAGAAGAACTCCTAATAGAACTGATTATGATAAACTGTTAACTGAAGTACAGAATCAGTCAAATTTCTTTTTCATTCTTCCAGAGAACTGGTAAAGATTACGCCGAGCCAAGAATAGTTCAAACCTATTAACAAGGCTAAGTGTTTAATTACTTAACTCAATTTTCCCCTTTCCTCCCTAGAAGCCCTGACTTATACCCTCCTTGGGATATATTTTAGGTTTTCTCTCTGTATCTATGTACCTCAAAAGCCAATTCTTTCATCTCAAATCAATGAGCCGTTTTATTTGCCTCCTAACATTTTTAGGTTGACACTACTGAAGTTTTTAAATGAATGAAATATATAAAGTTTTTAAAACACATATAAACTAAAGTATTCATGAAAATTATATTTAGAAATGCTTTATTAGGAAAATACATGAAGAGACACCTAATTTTACTTAACTGTGGTTTCTTCATTGGTGTTTAATTCTACTTCATTCATTACTGGGTTTCCCTCCAATTTAAAGAAATGCAAAGAAATGCAATACTTTTGAATACAGTATTGGGGTGCAGGGGAAGTGGTCTTCCATCCCTTTGGGTCTTTCTCAGACTGGTTCAGCAAATACATTAGCATCATCAGTAAGATTAGTAAGAGAAAAATAACAAATTTAATTACATATTTATGGAAACTTTACATGGCTATACATTCAAGATTAAATGGAACATACAGGGATTTTACTCTGGAACTAAGGACTGGGATAGGGGTCTGGGGTATCAGAGGAGGGACCTAGGAAGGACCTTGCATGATTAGGAGAGGCTGATTTACATAGCGAAACCAGATTCTCTAGATGATTGACCTACCATAAGGTTTTTCTCTGATAATATCAAACAGGTCATTTCTGTAGACGACTCTAAATCTCTGTAGTCTTTATTCTACAGGGTAATGGAAACCTTCTCTTGAAGGAGCCAGGGTCTTGACTGACCTGAGTGCCACAAACCAAGGTGAAACATTTGAAAAAAAGTTGCTCTGAACATCTTCAGAAAAGCTAATCTGAACATATTGGGGAAGGCTATCCTTCAACAGCTTAACTGTATGTTAGAATCAGATCTGTTGCCACCTTAGAATTAGATAGAAACGCTGAATCAGATACATTCCAGATCTTAACAATGCAGGTGAAGGAGCTTCCTAAAATGAGATCATTGTCATGATTATTCTCCATAATGGTGATACATTTTAAATATTTGCTCTTCACAGTCTTTGTAGACTCATTTTTACATTACTTACTGGCCTATGTCATGGGAAGGAAGGTGTTTTATGTAATCAAAACCTATACTGAAAGAGCTCTTTTTTCCATCATAAGACATTGAATAAAGAACCATAAACTAAATACAAAGTAAGCAAGAAAAAAAATAAATAAACAAACATCAAAACTGAAACAAATAAGAAAGCAGAAAACATACCTGAACAAGGTACATGAAATCAAAAGCTGAATTTGGGGGATCAAACACATCGAGAAATCTATAACCAAGTTAATCAGGAAAGAGAAAACACACAAATTACCAAGTTCCTGGCAATGGTTTCACAGTGAGAGCTTTTTCAAACTGATCGAGTTGTATATACACATAAGTATAGTTTATTGTGTGCACTTTACGTCTCAATAATGTTATTGACACTTTTTTTATTATAATATAGAAATTCAAAGAAAGGAAAAGATAAACTGCAGGGGTATCGGGAAAACACATCAGAGCATCCCTTGCCAATTCTTGGTAACCATCCCTCTCAAATAATGGTTTTCTTGAGATAAATAAATATTTCTTTAATATTTAAGGGGAAGTGTACATTTATTCACAAATTTATGTTTTAATATTAAACTTTAATATTGCCAACATATCCCTGAAACTGAGCTCTGGTTTAGAACACCAGTCCATGAGCAAATAACACTCATGAGTTTAGAGATTATCCATAGGAACATAGAACTAATTTTGTACAACTGAAAGCATTAGTTTCTGAAAGATAGGAAGAAGTTAAAATTAAGTGACTGGACTGGATATCTTGACGTTAGCATCGATGATGATGCTCCAGCACAGAAATCTCGGTTACTCCTCAGCATGAAAATACGATTTTGTCACCATTTTAGACGGCACAAAACTCCAAGATGAAACTGTTTTCTGGACTAAGGTCTCAAAAGAGAGTATCTTGGATCTTAACATCCTTTTGCTTGTTCAAAATGTAGCAAGAAGTTAAGAATCCACAGTGATATCTAAACCAATTCTAGCCTTTCCAAATACATTAATTTATTTTCACTCTGGCTTCTTCAACACTGAGTGTACTCACAAAGCTTTGAAACTGAAAAAAATCATAGGGGCAACGTGCCCAAATCTTTCCTTCAACAGATAAGATAAATATTCAGAAAAAGATGTTGATTGTTTTAAGGTCACAGGATGAGTTGGAGGAAGATTGAGATCTAGAATTTAGATCTCAACATTTATTCTAAGTCCAAAGCTTTACTCACAGCTCTGAGATCTTACTATCCCCTCCCACTCCCAGACACACACACACACACACACACACACACACACACTCTCTCTCTCTCTCTCTCTCTCTCTCTCTCTCTCTCTCTCTCTC
>RJWH01001155.1:0-239475 GCA_004363575.1 Solenodon paradoxus | reverse complement strand
CCAATATACTGCTTAGCAGTTTACTTCTATATGTGGGGCTAGACAGCTGACAATAATCATGTATAAAATCAGCAATATGTGACCCATCTTGAAGAGGGACTACATGCAAAAAACGTAAAGTATTGACCTGTTCTGGTAAGTCTCCTTTGTGGATTTGACTGAGTTGAGATATGCAAGGTGGCTATAGGCCAAGATTGCTCTTAGTTTCATCAGAACTTATTTTAACTCACACCTTGATGAGATCTGTGAAATTTCACTGAAGACCATAGCTGAGATAGCATCTCATTACTAAAATTATATTTCTGAAATTCAATTTATTTTAAAACCTACCTTTATATGAGAGATGGAACAAATATGAGAAAATTGTCACTGGATTCAACCCAATACTCTTAAACCAACCAAGTTGAATATCCCATATTCTTCAGTGGCTTCTGGCCCAAAGAGTTTGCCTTTTCCACCATCTGGTCCCATCAAGTAATTTTCTTGAAACTTTTGGATCTGTCCTAGTTTTGTTTCCATGCTTTATCTCATTTCAGAGTTTCCCTGGAACGACAATCTTTTTATTTTATCTCACATCTGCTCATTCCTCTTGGTCATGATGGATTAAGTTTCCCAAGATTAGATGTCATGTTTCCCAAGGACATGATGTGAACATACATCTGGTTCCAACTTTTGAAATATTTGGAAACTTGACCCAATGCCAACCAACAAGCTCCTAATACTGCCTCACCAGTCCTACTCAGTTACTGAAGCCATTCAAAGAGGTTTTCCTATGTGATCTTAAAATTTGTTAACAGTGAGAGTCCTTGAGAACCCTCAATTTTTAATGTTTTGCTTTATCTTCAGAGTGGTTCATAAACCTTGATATGAAAAGCATTTAACAGAGAGATGCAGGGCAATTGTATGATCCAGGAGTTGTCTCCTAGGCCTCAGGCCTGTGATTGTTCATCAGAACAATCCCTAAACTAGAAATCAAGACCTGGTCCTATGCTCCCATCTTACACTAACTCTCACACTCAAACAAACTAGTCTTCATCTTGAAAAGTTGTTCAATAGGATAGAGGGCAGTCAGAAATCCAAACAGGGAGGAGACACGAGTGTAAGAATAAGAGCAAAAGAGAGTTAAAACTTAAATAGATGGGATAGAGAAAGGTTCAGGACTAGGACAATGATCTCTGAGGTATACCTCAGCTCTCATTGTACTGCTAGATTTGTTGCCTTATATGAAGTTTTCAGAATTTCATTCCTCTCAAGAATGATCAAAGCACTACTCTAACAGGGTTTGTTGTCAAGGTAAGTGAGAAAGTGATGGCTCAGGATTTGCTCTTTCTAAAAGGCATTATATGCCCTATACTCAAACCTGATGTAGGACATGAGCCAGACAAAGGGCCTGAGCAGGAGAAATAGCACTGTTTCATCTTTCATTGGCTGCCCTTGACTGGCATCCAAAGTTGGAGAAGCTGAGTTAGAACACTCTTAGAGAGAAGTGTTGAGGGGAATATTGGAGCACTCACGCCCCTTCTCAGCTTTCAACATGCTAGTCCCTGTGATTTGGAAAGCAGATTGGATTGGTGTTTGGCCAGTCAGAGGCATAGAAATCCAAATGGGAATGATGCCTTCAGCTGGCGAGGCTTATAACAAAGCAAATGCTTACACTGGAATTGTCTGGAGATCTGCATTTGTCGTTTTCACAGGCAAGGGCTATTAGACTCTAACCAGGTGTGTTCTAGACATGGAGCAGGGGATCCTGTCCAAACAGGACACTTGGGAGACTGGGGACCTCTGCATGAAGAAGAAGAATGTTTAGAAGCTATAGCTGTTGGAGGAAGCAGACAGAAGTACACATCTGTGCACTATGTGGAGAGTGGTATGTGTGGTCCCCAGAAAAGAGGGTCAGGTTTGAAAGACCAGCGTATGCTCCTAAGTGAGAAAGAGAAAGAAAAGATCTGCTATGCTCAGGGAGATGGAAACCAGCTCACAGTACCCACCTGAAGGAACCTTCCAGCATCCTGTTCATTCTTTCCTTCTTTCATCACTCCCAATTCAGAACCACTGGATAAGCTGATACTGAGAATAAATTCAAACTTCTCCTAAATATGACTGTGCGAACTGTTTGTATTACCTGAATGTGCAAAGAATAGGAATTCCACCTCCAAAAATCACTTTTATGAAGAAATTTTTGGCTGGAAAAATCCTTTACCTCCATGATTCTGATAAATTATTGAACCTTACTTGCAGGATTTGTCTCCATTTTTATCTGGGTTTTATATTTTTTCATAAACAAGAGAAGAAGAAAAATCATTTTCATTATACATTGATTGTCATTACTGAAAAGAAAACACTCCTCTCTGTGTGGGGAGGGGATGCCTTTGCCCTTGAATTAACAATTCATTTTCAAAGGAGTGATGACAATGCCTAATGAGTATTTACCGCTCGTCATGTTCTATGCTAGATACTTTTAAAGAAATTGTCTCAGTGAATCCTGAAAATAATCTTATCATGTTCATATTGTTTTCTCCTATTTTGCAATAATAATTTTATTCAGGCAAACAGTTGGCCCAGCTAGACCTCAACCCCAGAGGATCTGGTGCTAGAGCTTATGTGTTAAATCAATGGAATGAAGGGGCTCCTGAAATGATAGGGAAACCTTTTGCGTTACCTATAGAATAAAAATGTCCAGATGTATTTATATGTAAATTTATATATTATGTAATTATTATCAGATAATTAGAGCTTCACACCCCATATTTAAGCAATTTCTGAGAATATATGTTCTCCAGTGGCTATTGACCTATCTGCCTCCTTAAAGAATAAAAATTAAAAGTTATTTTACTTTGTGTTAAACCTGGCCCAGTATTAAAATGAAGAAATCATTACCAACCACATCAGTTGTTTAATCCAGTCTCCTAACTGGATGCCTTTTGCTTGAATCCTCTTATGAAAGTGTGATCATAGCCACAGGAAATCAGTAACTTATTAGATTCTCAGTTGACTCTAATATTTATATTTTTCCTTGTGACTAATATTGCGGTGGCAGTATTATAAGAGCTCTAGGGACAAAGTACTTGGATGAAACCACGGCTGTGCTCCTTAAGCAGTGAAGTCCTTAGCAGGTTATTTATAGCTCTGTGATTCATTTTTCTCAAATGAAAAATGGGTGCTGTGATTGAGCATGTTAATATATGTAAAGAATTTACTACCGTAACTGGCACATAGGTAAGTGCTATCAACATTTGTGTCTGTATTTTTAACAAATACAGACTAAGTATTGAAAGTTATCTTTGTTCCATTTCTCAAAGAAGCTTAGACTTTAATGAGAGAGAGAGAGAGAGAGAGAGAGAGAGAGAGAGAGAGAGAGAGAGAGGGAGAGAGTGTTATCTTTGTGTAAGATTTTGCTTTCAGAGGATTTTATTTCATTCAATCTTCACAATAACATTGTGACAAAGGTATTCTTATCACTCTTTTTCAGATGAAGAAACCAAGACACAGACAGGTTAAAATCTGGTCCAGGTTTGCCATGGATGAAGCTTCAACAGCAGGCAGTATGAGATGTGAGTGTACCCTTGCCATCACTCTGCTATGATCTAATCACTTTTACCCTGGAGTTGATTTTCTGTGTTTTCTATGAGTCTAAACAACATCATTGAGCAATGTCTGCATGTAAATTTATTGACATCCTTAAAAACAGTGGAAGTCAACAGTTGAAGCCATGGTGTTTCTCTGTAAGACATGGGCTCATCCTTCAGAGAGAAGCTGTGTTAGTTATATCCATTTTTCTTTTGTCTTATACTTTACTCTTAATTTCAGACTTTGTCCTATCCTTGCCTCTAAAACCTGATAAGGTTTTTCTATTGATGTTCTGAGTCTCATTGTTGGTACAATTATAGTGTTTTTATATGTATCTATCTTTCTAAGATATTTGAAGACATGACCAGATCTTCTTCATTTTTGTAGCTTCAAGCCAGCTACAGGAATTCATCAATACCAGCTAATCAATAAATACTCAGTGAAGATGACACAGTTATCAATCCTTGTCACATTCATGCTTTAAATATGTTATGGCTGAGGAAATGTAGAAGCCAAGTCCACTAGACTGTGTACCATAAAGAATCGATAATGTCTGAATGAGGGTCCCCTCATTCATATACGTTAAATTTATATTGGATTTTAGAGTTTCATTTTCCAGGTTTGGACTTTGCACTTTTGTTGTGGAAGTTTCAGATTTTTTTCAAATGATTTTTTTTCAATAAACAGAACCTTTGCTGTACAAACAAATCTTACCTGGAGAGGCATTGATATTTAAGGAAAGAGTACTAAGATGATGGTACAAGACTAAGACAAACAGAAAATATCCAGTAACAGTGTCTGCAGTACATGAAATATAAATGCAATGGACACACATCTACATGCACAAAAGCAGGGGGCATGTAGAGGGACAGCCGTACTTTCGAAGTGATATTAAAATGAGTATGCTTTTCTTACTATCATTTTTCCTCCTGTTAATAAAGCTGATGTTGCTATATTGCCACACTTTCGAAAATAGAAGTCAGCATTAGGTATAAAGGACTATAGTAAAAAAATTGTAAAACCTTGTTGCTTCTGAGTTCTAGGTCCCCAAATGTAAAGGAAGCAATGACAAAACCGAGAGAGGGTCTTTTTCACAGCAGTGTTGCAGTGTCAAATGAGAGAAGTTAAAAATGAAAAGATCTAAAATGCGATGTGTAATTCTGTTAGGTAAAGACCTTTATATTCTGACACGTACAACTATATTGTGATCGACATACATATCTGATCAGAGCCACCACGTGTTTCCCCTACAACAAACTGGTTTTCTGTATTTAATTGAGGGAGAGTGAGGCAGCACGTGAACAGCAGTGCTACACACTTTTTTCTTAAAAGTCTGCATATTTTAAAAGACACATTTAAAATCTAAATGGTACATGATTATAGATATGTGTATATTATTAATCTACAAGTCTAATGAAAAGTCCAAAAACAATCTAAAAACAAAAAATTATATAGAATTAACGTAAAGATAAAGAACCATGTGAAACTTGCAGAATTAAAAATACAATACTTGAATTTTAACAATTAACAGGATAGAATTAACAGGAGATTCAATATTTCAAAGAAAATATTGGCAAGCTTGAAAACATGGCAATAATAATTACTGAAAGTGAAGTGCTGATGGGGGGAACAATCACAAAAACTAAATATAGCTTCTCCAAGCTATAGGAAAATGTAAAGCAATCTGCAGTGTGTAACTGAGTCACAGAAATGGGAAGGGGGAAAGAAGACATTGAAGAACAACCACTGAGCATAACCCATATTTAATGAAAACATAAGTGCATAATTTTTTTTAAAGGAAAGGTACAGGCAGGAAGGAATGAAGGCCGGTAGGCAGGCAGGAAGACAGAGAGAGGAAGAAGCAGCATTTCATTTTAAATTTTTATTGGTTGTTCACAATTGCTGTTACTCCACCCCGACACCCAGGACAGGATCCCAGATCCTTGGGATATACATGGACTGTGCTCCTCCAGAGACAACTGACCTAACTTCTACTCCACCGAGGCAACAAGAGTTCTAAACAAATTTAGTGAATTCTGCAGAAGACACCACAGCAAAGTACTTCATAATTGATTAGAAAATGTTGAGAAAATGTGCTCATCGCGTTCTCATGGTCACTTTTTTTTGTTTGGTTTTCTCTTAAGATACAGTAAATACCTCGATTACAACTAAACTTTTATGAATTTTCCATTCTCTTTTTCAAAAAAAATTTGTAGAAAAAGTGAAACCTTCTTGTACAGAAAAATGCATTGAGAATCAGCAACCACAGGTCAGAATCTGGCCCTACAGTTTTCACGAATGTCAGTAGCCAAACATAAATAGCTAAATATAATTTCTTAGCTATGGATACAGCTTTTCATCTGCTTTCTTCTCTGCCTCCTTAAAAGCAGAGGTCATTGATAGTTTTGTTGAATATTTATTTGCTTTTACTTTGATTGCTTCATACTTATGACTCCAAATTTCCCAAACATCATGGGTTATCAATGAATGTCTGCTGAATGAATTGAGGAATATATGAATGAATGAACAATATATGATTTTGCCCTTTTTTCCTTTTCTCTTTATGAAACTTGTATGGGCATCTGTACTTTCAGTGTTTTTTAGAGTGGTTTAATTTTGCATTACATCTGTCCAGTCGCAACTTCATTTCAAGTTATAACAATCTTGGGTAGGTTGGCAATTTGAGGGAGGTCTGGTGTGCATCCAGCTTTTAAGGAGAGTCCCTAAACACATGTTATCTCCATTTAAAAACAGTCATCTCTATTTTCTCATTTGGTAAGGAAGGAGGAAAACTCACTCACTACCAAGAATTTGAGCTGTATCTCCAGGTCTGACCAGTGTTAGGAGAATCCTTCATTTCTTAGCATATATTTTTTCCCTTTCCAAATGATGCCACTTTTATCTTCATTCTTCTCTATCTCATACTATATAAGACATAGACAACAGTAAGTCATATATTCTGGTTTATTCAGAGTAAGAATTCTAATTTTATTGTATTTTCAATGCATTTCAAAGATCTAATGAAAATTCTTATACAGAGGATCCAAATTTCTTATAATGGATCTTTATAAACTTCTCTTTTTTATCACATTTTCTTTGGAAATAGCTCAATTGGGCAAATTGGGTAAAATGAGTCAATTATAAGGTGAAGTCCAAAACTGAACTGTTGATGGTAAACTTAACGTAAGTATAAACAGATATTGATTTGCAATAATACACACCTTAAACCTGTATAATGTTATAATAATTATTACTTCAACAAAGAAAATAAAATTAAAACTATATGGATATGCAAGTCAGCTGTCAACAATTTTAGAATGGAAAGACTAACCCTCGATTGTCAATGTGAATAACACAATAAAAGAGAAATATCATCAATTGAAAAAAGCAGAAAACCCCATGAGATTGATGGGATTCCCAAAATCTCAGGCTACCTGTGATAATACATGTTACCTAGCTCACCTGATTCAGGAATACTTGATTCCCATTTGTAGTGCTGTGTCAGATGAAAAGAGTTGGCCTGTCCCAGTCTGTCTACCCCTTTGCAATGGGATTTTGCAGCATCTTCCTTTAGGAGGTGGATTCTATTTCTTCTTCCCTTCAACCTGAGTTTCTCCAAGTGACTTACTGGTGACTAACCTGATAAAAAAAAAAAAAATAGAGTAACAGTCATCCTTGTCACTCTGACCAGCAGTTTGACATGTCTGTGAGGTCATCATTCAGCCATGAACTAATTCAGCCACTGGCAACAGGTGCAGTTGTGAGACAAGAAGAGATGCTGAGCTGGCCTCGAGTGAAGAGCCATTCAGTGAAGGACTGAACCACAATCTAAATACATGATTGATGTTAGTCCAATAAATTAGTAGCAAAAGCAAATATAAACGACAAAGTCAAGAATTCGTACATTTCAAGTCAAATACTTGATTGAAAAAAAAGGTTATTTTGGTGGCTAAATTCTCATACCCTCATCTCAATTTAACAAACATTTGTCAAATGGTTATTATTTGCTAGAAAATAAAGATATCATAAAAAGACAAATAACAAACATTCTATTAAGAGCAATTTAGCATGAGATAGCTATTATCTCGACTATTTGTTTCCAAATATTCTATAAAATGACTTCGGAATCACTCATATTTAGCATTTGTATTGGCCTCCAATAAAAAGAAGCCAAGGCTTCAGAAGAGAGGCAGTAGAATGCCTGAAGTTGTGTCTCAATTTGTCTCCCAGTTGGACACCATTTCATGCTTATATCTCTTACATATTATGTGCATTATTGTCATCATTTTCTCCTCATTAGTGAGCAAAATTATCATTTAATAAAGTGGAAAAGTTGCAAAGAATGTAAATGTTCCAGACTATGATCAACAAATTCCTATTAACATGCCTTTCTTCATTCTTTGTATCCCAGGAGAGAAGCCAGAAATGTTGGCTTTCAGAATCCCTTGTCCCTTAAACTCAGTTAATGAGAGTCATTAGAATGATATTTAAAACAGAAGAGAAAGAGAAGTATTTATTCTTCCAAAGCAGCTGCAAAGACTTCAGATTACCAGTGTTAGCATTCCTTGATTCGCTGGATCCTCACCATGGACAGAGAGATCATACATAACATTTGCAGGTAGAATAACCCAGAATATAAAAGATGGCTGCCATTGGCTTCCACATATGTCCTGAGAACTACTTCCTCCAGTCTTGGGGACAGCTGGAATTATTAACTCTGACTATATCTGATCACTTTATTTCTGTATTTCTTCACCACCAACCTGCCCATGATTATATACATTTCAAGTCCCATATACTAAATTTCTCTCAAATAAAAGCACTTAATGTGCTTTTAGTCTCCAAATACTTCAGCTGATAAAATTTTTCTAACTGCATATTTTTTCAGGGAATCAGAGCTTCAAAACGAGAATTTGGAACTCGAGTCTCTAACTGATTAGAACTAAGACAGAAATGTCCACTTCACTAGTAGAAAATTGGACACATAGTTACTTGTAATAAATAGTATGACATATTGTTAATTATGATTTTTCCAGTATTTCCTTAGAATGACATGTCTCTTGAGAGACCAAGTAGTTGTTAAAACAGAATGCTATAAAATAAACTTTGAAGAGTGAAGAGAAATAAAATTACTTGTGGTGTGTATTCCACAACTTGCTGATAACATGCACAATCTATCACCTCTCATAAAGCCTGAGTACTGGACTTGCAGAACCAGAAATGTGGCAGTTGTAGGAATATGAAAATTGAAGCATTTATGTAAATGAGGAAAAAGATGACTTTCAAGACAATATGGGAAAGTCTCTCCTTTAAGTGGAGACAACGAAGCTTGATTCTCATTTTGCCTTTGTTATTCATCATGGCTGTGTGACCTTGAGAGAATTTCTTAACCTTGCTGTGACTCTTGATGAGAACACAAAGATGAAGCCAGAAAGGTTTCTTTCATGCTTGTTTGTTGAGCCTGAGCTCACAGAGATTTAAAGGAATTAAAGAAGCAGTCTTAGTCATGTGTCCCTACCTAAACACTCGCACAAGTTACTACAAAGGGGCAATTCTACTTCTCCTGCACATGTAATGGCTACCTGTCCCTTAGTTCTGGCCAGATTACTCTTCCAGATTAATTTTCCAGAAGAGTAGAGATTTTGAGCATAGCATGATTTCCTGTTGAACACAAAATACACTACACTCATCATCCCAGCAGTCACGTCTTCCATGATGGGGATTATTGTGTTAAAGTACTATTACCTGAACCTGCTTTTAACACTGGGAAAACACCATCTCATTAATTGGTCAATTCAAGTATTTATTCAGTCATTCAAAAAACCTTTGGTAAGTGCTTTCAACGTGCCAGTTACTATTAGGGAATTAAAAATAAATAAGGCAACATCCATGCCTGCAAAGGACTTATAGGTTAGCAAGGAAGTCAGAAGTATAACTAGAGGATTATTATATGGTGTGAGAGGGATAGAGACAGAGATAGTTGGTTTTTCCAGGGAGTTATGGGAACAAAATGGAAAACACTCATCTCGGAATCAAAAAACAAGCCTTTCTAAGACTTATTGGTTTTAGGTAAGGAACATATTTTCTAAGAACTGGGATATGACATACACAAACCACAAAGACCCTAGCACTCTGGAATGTCTGAGGCTTCTTCAATGTGACTAGAATTCAGGATGCTAAAAGGGACATGGTGAGAGAAAAAGTCCAAGAGTTCATGAGAACATAAAATACCAAGATGTGGTATGTGCTACCAAGGTGTATGAACTCTATTGTGAAGATGATAACCATTCAATGACTTAAAGGTGAGAGAATCATTGCAATATTATAATATGTAATAGCAACATGAATACCGGGGGAGAGCAACATCTTGAAGAGAAGGAGCAACTGGTATGCTTCTCAATCTAGGACACAAAAGGAAAAGCCTTGAATGATGACCTTCACAGTAACGACAGAATAATAAAGGAAATTTAGCGACTTTCCAGTAGACATAGCTTTTGATAACCACTGGACCTAGGCTGCTGATGACATGGAATTTCAAGGTGGATTTTCATTTCACTTACTTCTAGATAAGACAAGCACTTTCACTGAAGAAACCTCTAAGCTTTAAAATATATCATTCTGGGCCTCACTGCTGTCAAGGCTTAATAGGTAATAAAGGAGGACTTGTACAATTTAAGGGATTCAACTTAGAGTGCTTAGGCACACAGATTGCAAGCCTTAAATCATCTCACCTTTCCTTTGGCCTGCTGAATTGTGTTAGGAACAAACCGTGGATGCAATATTTCAGAGCACTAATTTCCACCTCCACTGCAGCCATGAAATACTCAAGTGAGAAATGGATGGGGAGAGGGTAGGCAGTAGAAATTTCTCAATGAAAAGATGGAAGCAAGTGAAGGAACCAAGAAAGTTGTATTGTTTAGTTCCATCAGAGTAATAGAACCACTTGTAACTTATTTAAATAAAAAAATATTAACTACCAAAGAGTCATCCACTCTCCATGTTATATCATGAACTAGGTAGATATAGTCATTAATTAAAAAAACTCAATACTGTGAGACAATATTGAAAGAAAGCTGTCATTTATTCATTCTTCTTAAAGGAAACTGGTAATATAAATTACAGCTGTTTTAATATTTAGGTGTTATATTCAAATATATGTATGCATCCATACAAATGTGCATATACAACTCTTTCCTCCATATTCTCTTGTTACCACAGGTGCCCCAGACTCAAGTGCATAATACCTGAACTACGTGGCCAGGGGATGAAATGCTTAGACTAGATCATCTGCGATTGAGGGCAAGACAATTGAATAAATTCCTGAGTTCTAGAGCCAATCCAAGGCTAGAGCGCTGATACATTTCTGGGATGAGACTGGAAGGCCTGTCCCTCTACTTCCAGAGAGTTCTATGGAAGTAACACAGAGGAGTCACTCACCTTCCCTATCCATCTAAAGTCCCAGTCTTTCTCTATCCAATCCCAACCACCACATCTTATTCAGAACTTTACATTTTGTCTGACACGTATGGCACTTTTCCTTGCCTTAAAAAATGTTAGAATTAGATATAAGGCTGTTAAATTCCCTGGGGTGGGATGGGGTAGGAGGAGATGATATGACTGCCCAATATTCATTCCACTTATACTAACTGCACAGGTCTGGTAGAGTGGGAGCTCAGAACTGTTTTAAATGAATGTATAAATTAACATATTAATAAATTAAAGCATTGGTTTGGATGGTAAGGGAGTATAGAAAGAGAAAAAGAAAGTAATAGAAAAATGTACATATTTCATTCCAAGAAGATGCAAAGGTCAATAGTTGGATGTAACAGAAAAGTAATGTTTTATAATACTTTGCACTCATTTCTAAATCTTCATTATATCTAAGAACACTTGACAAGGCAGTAAGCACCTCGATACTAAGGAAAAAAAAAAAAAACCTCAAACAGCAAATATGAATTACCAACATGTTTCCTTAGAAGTTGTGTGAGAGTAATTTGAAGGTTCAACATGACCTAAGTTGCATGCTCCTTGCATTAATCTTTATAGTAGAACATGGTGTCTCGTGAGTCTCAAAGCCGTCTTAAGGTACAAATGCAACATAAGATATATCGTTTTGTGTTTTGCTTTGACTAGACCTTTGATTAATCCAACTAGAGAAGGAGTCTTCCAAAGAATACTCTCACCAATTTTTTCGTGACAATCTACCCCCAGAATCTATTATCTAGGTCTAGTCTGTCACCACAGAGTTGCAAACACTTGCAGCAGAGAGATTTGCCAATGTAAAAATAATGCTTTTGTGTTGACCAGGTCTTTTGGAGTCACTTTATAATCTGGCAGTCTCATCGGAGACAGGGGTCTCTGGATTTTGGCTACTGAAGTGACTGTAGCTATGCCTTTTGTAGCATTATAATTGTCTATTGTGATTTTCTTTCATTCCACCATTCTGACTTATCTACACCAGGAGAAGCATCAGCATGTCTTACTCATCCCTGTCTTTTCAACTCAGTTACTAAGAGGAAACACTCATGGATGAATTTCTGAATTAATGAATGAACTTTCCTATGTGGTAGGATACACATTCTAGGATAGTACGATTGTACCAAGTCTTAAAGCAGCATGTCTCTAGGGAAATGGTCTTCTTTGGAAAATTATCTAGTCTCTGTCTGCTTTGAGTAAATAAGCAAAAAGAGGTTATAGTTAGTTTTGATGAAAAGATTCACTTTCTGACTTCAAGATGAGACAGTATTGGTTGAGATTGTGGCAATCTGTCTGGATTCAAAGTCTGACATTCACAACCACTCTGTTCCTTGGGCAAGTTGACCAACTTTGTGTCTTCACCTCTTATTTACAAATGAGATCTTAATAGTAGCTCCTTCACGGGGCTGTTGCACAAGTTACAGGTGTAATAGATGTAAAGCACTTGAAACATTGCCTGGCACAAGTGCCATATAAATATCAGCTGCTGCCACTGTTATAAAGCTAAGCCTTATATTCAGGAAAATAAGAGTTGGGTAGGCCTCAAAAGTCATCCAGCCTTGGAAACAACAAATGCTGGTGAGAATGCAGAGAAAAGGGAACACTTTTGCACTCTTGGTGGCAGTGTAAATTGGTGCAACCCCTATGGAAAACAGAATGGAGAATCCTCAAAAAGCTGAAGGTGGGAATTCCATATGATCCCATCACTCCACTTCTGGATATCTACCCAAAAGATACATAAGCACTCATCCTCAGAGATGCATGCATCCCCATGTTTATTGTGGCCCTATTCACAGTAGATAAGAAATTACCTAAGTGCCCAACACAGATGAATGTATAAAAAAGATGTGGTACATCCGTGCAATGGAATACTACACAGCCCTTAGAAGAAATGAAATACTGTCACTTGAATCAACCTGGATGGAACTAGAGGGGATTATGCTAAGTGAAACAAATCAAAAGAAAAAAGATAAATACCAGATGACCTTACTTATAGGCAGAATGTTGATAGACAAAACAAAGGAACAGATGAAACATAACTAACCCTGAAACATTTGCAACAGAACTGAGGTGACCAAAAGGGAATGAGGCGGGCAGGGGCAAATGGCAGTGGAGTCCACTGGACACTGGGGAAGAGCAGTTCGTGAAGTGGTGGCAGGTAGGGTGTGTTGGAATATATCTAATATATCTAAGGAATAGGGAGCCTATGCATAGAAAAGTTATTTTAATGTATATAATAATTACTACAATTATATATATGCATACACATATTCTAAAAAAGACAGACAACCCCCCCACCCCCCAAAAAGTCATCCAGCTTTGTTCCTATACAATAACAGGTTCTTTCTGTCCTTGGGATCACAGTGAAATTTTAGTTTTCTTAACTCTGTAGGACCTCTAGCCTCCAAATTTCATTCCTGTAGATTGGTGGTTAGTCAGGATCATTTCCAGAGCCTGCACAGAGAGTATTTCTTTCAGGTTCTCTCTCTTCTAGAGGATCAAGACACTTAGTCTGTGTACTTTCTCTATGGCCACAGCTTTGATGCTGTCATGGCAGAAAATTTGACTGGATAATAAAGAACATTCCATCACTCTGCTTCCAAATCTGTGGGGAATCCAACATACAGGCGCCTTCTGTATTAATGGGTAATACGTTCTCTGGTTTCTACTGTAATATCAGTTAACAGTATTACCAATCATTATTGCTAATTTTCAAATTTACACAGTTTTGCTATTTTCAAAATACGTCTGTCTTTATAATGGTCACCATTGAAACACAGATACTTTTTGCAACTTACCACATGGGATCCTGGTTTCATGTAAGAGGAGATACAGTTTCAAAGGAGTCAGTTTAAAAACTCAGTGGTGCTCTCTTACACTATGATTGAGAATATAAATTAGAGCAAACATTTTGGAAAACAGGGTGAAGATTCCTCCAAAGAACGAAAGAAAGAATTGATCCACCATTTGATCAAGCAATGCCACTTCTTTTTCACTTTTTTGTAATGTTGAAAAAATTACATTGAGAATTAGCCACCTGCACTCAGTTTAGATAATCTCACTTTTTTTATTCAAAGTGTCATCGTCAGGAAACAGCTGAACAGACACCTTCTTTTCTCCATCAGTTCTGATCGGAGTGTCAACCTTTACAAGGTCAGTGTCATAAGCTTCTTCCCAGCTTGTGTGACCTGGTGCTTTTTGGCCTTGACATCCACCATGAACACAGTGTGGTGCCGTCTTCTTCTTCATGGCGGACTAAGAAGTCATGGGGACCTTGATAATGGCACAGTGGTCGGCCTTTTTCTCCCAGGGCCACTCTTCCGAGGATATTTCAGATTCTTCAGAGTCACTGTATCTTGGGCAGTAGGAAGGCAGATAATATCTTCTTTTTTGTGACTGTGTATGCCTTTTATCTCCACTTCCTTTTCTTTACTCTTAAAGCCTTTGCCTCAGCTTTGGCTTTGGAGGGTCATGGACTTCCCTCTTCGCTTTCAGCACCATCTTCATTAACAGTCCCTTTCTGAGGCATATAGACAAATAATGCAAAAAACATCAATCGCAAAAAGATATTCGAACCCTAATTTATAATATGCAAGACATGGAAAGAATTTAAATGCCCATCGAGAGATGAATAAAGTTGTGATTTTTATACTCAGTGGATTCTATGAACCTGTTTTTAAAAGATGAAGTTGAATTTTTGCATCAACCGGGGTGGAACTGGAAGGGATCATGCTAAGTGATACAAGACAGAAAGAAAGAGAAAAATACTGAATGGTTTCATTACATGTGGAATAGGAAGAATCAAAACCAAAGAACTGAATAAACACAACAAAACGCACAGAACACAGACTGCGGCTCCCAAAGGAGAGGGAAGGGGAAGGGAAACAAGGAGTGACAGAGTTGGCGTGATGCTGTCTATAATATGACTGGGGTTCTGGTGGTGGCTGTCAGGTGAGGAGCACATGGACTGTGGTGAAAGTTTAATATCCTGAAAACCATGCATTATGTACATGAAAGCAACAATAAAAATAAACAATCTCTATGACGGAGTCATATTTGCTGTGTCCCTGTCAAGTGGTTTCTTATCACAGCATATTTATTGCAAAGTCATCCAAGAAAGAAAGGAAAGGAGCAATCCCTGAACGCTCCTTGGGCATCTGGGAGTTTGAAAGCACTCATGCAAGTCTGCGAGAGGCACAGCATACGCTCCAACTAAAGATAGAATGCAGGCTCCTGTCCACAGCAGAGCAATCCATTGCAAATCTTCTGATGGAGCATCTGTACACATCTTCCTCAAGGACAGTGTGTGGTGCTTAGATGGAGGCCTGCTGTCAGGGTCAGAGGCAACTCAGGATGAGCATATTTGGTGAGTGTGACACCCTGATGGGAGGTGCCCGGTGTGTGAAGGAAAGAAAGCAGAAAAGTAGCAGGTGTCATTCTAAGCATCTTACATGTTGAGCTCCTTTACTGCTTCTCACAGCGTCCTTACATAGTAGTGTTGGGATATTCTCACTTTATAGATGAGGAGACCTCAGCACAGTAAGACAGGATTCTATAATATGCATTGGCAGAGCCCTGTAGAATCCTTTAACTAGTTCTGTTTCTCAAAGGAGATATAGAAATAAAGACACAGCTAGATTATGCTGTCCAGTAGGCTATTATTCAGACTTAGCCATCATCTCTTCTTCAAACTATGTTTTCCTTACTTTTTCAAATTTTTATGGGTTTGTGTGTGTGTCTGTGAGTTTGTCAACATCATTGATAGCCCACTGATTGAACACAGAGAACATTAAAACTCCTAGAGTATTCCCACATCCAATAAATATCATGAGTAAAGATTTAAATTTAAAAAAATTAATATTTAATTAAAACCTCTACTTACAAAACAAAATAGAATATTAGAAAATGAAGTTTTCAAGACCAAGCTTCTCAAATGCTCTTCAGGCTTTGACATTAGTCATTAATATCAGCTGTCTAGGATTTGCTTCCCCCTAGTTCCTGAAACTCTGGGATACTTATTCAGGTCCCCAGTGCTTCTCCATAACTAGACATGCAAGGTCTATGTGCTGAGCTGGTGAGATTTTGGCATATGAGACTGTATTCCAAAGCAGAGGGAATGCTTTGGAGGATGTGAGATCAGCAGTGTGGTAATTGCAAGTGAGGAAGCAGGGAATATGCCCCAAGGTCCTGGAAGGCAAGGAGGCCGGGCTCTGAATGCAGGCCCAGAGAAGGGGGTAAAGAGGAGAATTGGAAGGGGACTCTGAATGTGTCCAAAGTGCAAACTTGAGAATTTTGAAGATTTCAAACAAGTGCTTCAAAAAAGAGAAAATATTATTTTGAAGGTTGAAAAGCCCCGTTAAGATAAGATGGATAACCTGTGATACCATTAAGAGGACCCAGCTATGAGCAGTCACCAGCACAGAAAAAGTGATGTTCACCAGTAATGGAGCAACCAAGTCCTGGGCAATAAATCCAACTGAGTCTCCTAGGAATAGGTGAGACCGAAGCAAACCAACAGAGCTTGAAGTCAGGATGAAGGTCTAGAGGAAGGCAGAAATACAGATGACAGATGACAAGGAGAGAGATAGTTTCATATGTATGTAAATACACTAGACTAGCTGGTACAATGATAAGTCTATACACCACAGCCACTGAGCTCTTCAAGCAAATAGAGCAAATAGTCTGGTAGGGGAAAGAAGATAATCAAAATGTTATACCACGAATAGAAAGATGTAATTTCGATCAGAGCTATGAGTGTTTTAAGACACTGTGCGAATACCTGATAGAAGATTTGACCTAGCTGGGAAGGTCATGGAAGTGTTCCCAGAGAAGGAGATATGTGTGCTGAAATTAGAAGGGAGATTGGAAATTACATGAAAGAGAGCGCAAGATGGATTTTCAGGTGGAGACACATAAGTGCAATTCCCCTCTGGCAGGAAATGGCAAGGGAGTAGAACTGAGTGATTAGCAGAGAGTAGTTTGTTTAAAGATGAAGCTAGAATCACATTTATGGCCCAGGTGAAATATTAGGGTATAAAATTTGTTCAAGAGGGTTAAGAAACAGACAAAACTGGAGGTTTTGAGGATGCAGCCCCAAACTGTAGCATGAACAGGGATAACTCTCAATCAAATGAGGGAGTGTTGATAGAGATAAATCTCAGCAAATAGAAGATTCCCAACTAACATTAACAAGCTGTCCTATATTTTCCTATATTTACAAGAAACAGGTATTAACAGTTAGGCAATTAACAATCAACTAATAATTATTTGGCATGAAAAAATGGAAATGAAACCAATTGATGCATACTCTAACAGGAGGATGAGCATACAACGAGAGAGAGGGCACCAGCATTGGAGAAGACGCTAACCGACTGGGGAATGGAGCTGCTGTGCAGATAAATCATGGGGTCCAGCCATCGGGCTACATCTGATTTACATGGTTATTTGTTTGACTCCTCTAGTGGGACAGCAACTGACATGGGTGATGTGGACACACTCTGGTGGTCTCAGAAAGATGCAGAGAGGAGAAATCAGCCAAAGAGGGGGTCCCCACTGCTACCCGCATATAGAAATGACACTCAGATATTAAGCAGAAATGGAACCTCTGAAAACTAGAAAATGTGAACAGCAATTGAAGGAGAACAGTCTAAAGGTTCCAATGTGTGGATTTGTGAAGTGGCAACTTTCTCAACTTCATTTGAAACTGAATAAATGAACTCTAACACATCAGGCATGCTGAGAAAAGAAGGAAATAGGTTTTCAATGGATTCTTTCTACCTTGAGTGAAAAGCTCTTCCAACTCCTTTTCAAAGCTTTATTTCTTAATTTGAAAAGCAATGTCCTTTAGTGTCATCAATTTTTACAAATATTCAGAAGGGGCTTTAAAAAATACCAGTTTTCATATATGATCTCCTGGAGTCTCTCATGTGCATCTCAGTTGAAGGCAAATGCTGAAACATTCAAAGCTGCGATTTGTGTCTGAAGATTCTGTTCCCATAATCAACATTCTGAACTGTTCAACCCGGCCACTGGGGCCGTCAAGTGATCAAAAATAGGCCAGGTGTTGAGTTTCCAGCTAATAACTCCCAGGGGATAAGCCTTGTTAAAAACTCTACCAGAATGATTCTTTTTACAAGTTTCTTTTTTTTTTCTTTCTGTTTTTCCTTTTAAATCAAGAGAGATGCAATAGAAAGAATATTAAGCCAGATGTCAAGAAGCTGGGATTCTACATCATCTCTGTCCTTACTTTGTCTCCTGACTTTGGGAGATACCTCACCTCTCTAGGCCTCAGTTTCTTCAAGGTATGTATGGTGACATCATTATCACTTAACTAGAGGTGTAATGGGCCTTTATAAAAACAGTGTTAGACAGATTTAAGATTGCATCGTTTTCCTAAGAGTAAATTGGAGTAAAAATGTTGCTTACTTAAGAACATGAATACTTTTATTACGGAGAAGGTAACAGTAATTGAGAGTGAGAGAGACCACAAGTTTGTGGATTGGAGTTACGTCTCTCAATCCTCTCTTTCTCTCTCTCTCTCTCTCTCTCTCTCTCTCTCTCTCTCTCTCTCTCTCTCTCTCTCTCTCTCTCTTTCTCTCTCTCTCTCTCTCTCTCTCTCTCCCCCCCCTCCTCAGAGCAAAAGGATGACTAAATAGATGTCAGCAAACAGGACTGTAGGCTGCTGCTTTCAGTGGCCTAGAGAACACAATCATCTTCACAGGCCTTATTTCTATATGGGCATCTTAGTTGACTGGCTTAACCTGTTGGGTAAACCAAACTTTTGTTTTAATACTTTACCAATTTTATCTGCAAATCCAATTAGTTGCAGATGCTGCTCAATCTGACAGCACCAGGTGTCTTTCAAGTTTAGGGAGAAAATACAGGGATCCCCAACTTGAGATGGGTCTCAGTTACCACAACAGTACTCACTATGTGGACAGATGTCTGTCCTCTCATAATATCATGTCAATCAGCCTCCGGCATTTTTCATGGAAAATTCCTCTTGTGACCCTCTAACACACACATGCACTGTATATGTTCGTGTGTGTGTGTACACACATACACATATATAATATATGATAAACTTTTTAGAAAATGCTAAAGAGATTTTTTTTTTTAAGGAAAAGAAGAGGAAGAGTGGGAAAGACAAAGACAGAAGGACTCAGGAATCCAGATATTGCATCAAGGAAGTGCAAAGTGCAGGCACAAAAAGAACAGCAAAAACCAAGAAAAGGCTCTGACTCATCATCTCAGAATGCTGTGGCTTCGTGAAAAGAGCAGAGGCTTTGACTCAGAAAAGATTCAGTTGATTTCTTTACCAGCAATGTCCTCTTGGACAAGTTAATTAACTTACTGAGCGAGTTAACTCATCTGTAAAATGGAGATGATAATATGTGCTATGGGGTCATTTTGAAGATTAAATAAGATGTTTTGCAAAGCATCTAGAATATAGTTCTTGACACTCAGGGAGTACTTGTAAATGTTCAACCCTCCCCAGCATTATATTATTTAAAGAAATCTGCAGTCTGTGAGGATAGGCAGACAGTCCCTGATGTAACACAAAGTGATGAGTGCCTTCATTTTAAGTAATAACGAAGTGTTGTAAGAATTTTTTAAAAAATGAATCTTGAGGAATAGTCTCCACAATAAATGTGGAAGCACAATACATAAAAAAGGGAATAGCATGTGTCAAAATCTGTGTTTTCTGTTGGTCTGAGTGTAAGTTGGTGCAACCTTTTATAGAAAGCAATTTGAAGATTTATCAAAAAATTTACACTAGAAATCACGTATGATGCTGTCATCACTTCTGGGTATGTATCCAAAAGGCATAAAGACACTGCAGAGATATTTTCACCCCCATGTTTATCTTCAGCATTTTTTGCAATAGCCAGAAATTGGAAGCAACCTAAATGCACTTTAGTCAGATGAATAGATAAAGATGTGGTCTGTATACACAATGCAATACTTCACAGCTCCTGAAAAGATGAAATTCTTGTCCTCATGACATCTTGGATGAACTAGAGGGGACTCTACTAAGTGAAGTAGAAGGAGAAAGATAAATACACGATGATTTCCCGTGTATGTAGAATATAAAGCAACAAAGCAATCAAGAAGACAAAATGAAAAATAACCCTTGGACATTGACAATAGAACTGATGTCACCAGTGGGGAAAAGAGTGGAGAGAAGCTCAAGAGGGGATGGGGTTGAATGGACAGTGATGGAGGGCTTGTGGCAACTTGGTGGGGGATGGGGAGTGTTGACATATATTTAAAGAATGATAAACCTACATAGATAGGTTTACATTGTTGTGTAAATCAAAGCTACCTCAACAAATATTTTTTAAGAGTCTTTTTTTTTTAGCATGTTGACCAATTCGTGGCCAGGAAAAGAGAAATGAAGTTTTTGTCTGGGTTACCTCAGAGTGGCACAAAGTGTGGGTTTGGGGATTAGGATGAGGAAGGAGATGGTTTTGGGAGAGATGATAATATAAAGCTGCAACAATGACCTGAGCTTGGCTAATCCTTTAAAGGACTTTGAAATGCATGCATCATGAAAACAGGAGGCTGAAAGTGTAGCTTGTCCTGAGTATAAAAAGCAAGATGTCTTATAAGGTAAAGAGAACTTCAAACTCTTCATCTTTCCAGTGTTTGAATCTCTCCCTCTTTGGTCTGTGAGTCAGTGACTTCTATGATTAATATTTTAATATAGTCTTGGTGAGTTGTGCCTGAATTATGCATTTTCCTTTTTCTTTCTTTTCTTTCCTAATTTTTTTTTTTTTAGCTCCAACATATTCAGTTAAATGAAGGTCAGGTCTCATGTTTTATCATAGTATTATATGTGTAAGAATTTATCTCTTGTTTTCTTTTTTCTCCATTTCAAACCAGTCCCATAGATTTGGGTATTCAAAACGTCTTTCTAATTTTAGGACTTAGAAAACATATGATTGATAGAATACAATAAGTATACAACTGTGTTTTGTTTCCTACTTTTTTCATAAAAGTATATTCAATAAGGAATTTTTTTCACTTGCCATTCTATGGAAATTCAAGCAAGTCCACAGGTAATTACCCACAGAAACTAAGGTTCCAGGGACATTTTTTGTCACTATAGTCTTAATTCTATTAAAATCACTTTCTTCCAGATATTAGTAATAACCAAGATAAATTACACTTGTTGAAAGGTTTCTCTTTTTAACTTACACTAGATAAATATGGGAAGAAATCTGGGTGTTTCGGTGTTGTTGTTTTCCCTTATTTTCGTATTTGTTAGCTACTGAAACTGACACACCAGGGTGAAAAGTTCAAAGTTAGCCAGTTAAAGGTGGGTACAAAGTTTTCATGTCATCATATGATACACTGCTCACCAAGCCTAGAATCGTTCACAGTCAAGCGTTTCTTTGGTGGACTCTGTGAATCCTGTGGAAAATCTCCCTCTAACTGCTACTCCTGAAATGTGACAAAAACTAACTTTCCACTTCCACTTCTTCCTCAGACTCTGTTTCTTTAAAAATCTCTGAGGAGTCCACTAGTTAAATTATTTGAGGGAGACACTTCAGGAAAGAGTTGCATTACGTGTGACTTAGTCAAGCGGTGGCATGATGCAACCAAAGATAAGAGTAGCTTGAAATGACGTTATTGGCAAGACAATGACAGCCCTGGAAATGATAAGCAAAAAACAAAGTCCAAGATGTAGTACATCGCAAGCCCTCTATTTAGAGTTTGACACATGATCCATTTAGTTCTCATAAAGATACCTGGAAAGAGTGAAAAGCACGTTTTACTAATCAGATTTTGTTACTTGAGACCAAAAAAACAGAAAAATTGATCTTTCTACCCTATGAGCTATCCAGATATTATCTCCTTATTTGGAACAAAATTCTCAAGATAAAGAGGCAAATTTCCTGCAATGTTGTGAAAATTCATTATCTAGCCACTCCAACACCAAGAACAACCTTATTTATGATAGCCACACCTACTCGTATGCTTTTTAAAGGGCTGAATGAATAGATCAGTTTATGTAAGTGACCAATAAAGTATTAGTTCTTATTTTGATTAACTTTTCTTGTTCCTCTCAGCCCAGCTCTCTGCATCTTATTCCCTCTGTCATATCCTACCTGCTTAATTTTCTTTTGTCCTTTAAGTCATAAACTAAAGTACTTGCAGGGGCCTAAGGGAGTTGTGGAGACCATTTGAGTATTTTTCTTAAGAACTTAGGTTTTGACCTCCATGAAAATATTTACATGTGATTATAATGACTAATTTACTCATTTTCCTAGGAGAGTGTAGCATGTCTAAGAATAGATGACATAACATTAACCACTCTTCCCACAATCCAGAATATGGTCTGTTCATCTACCATCATCCATTGGACACAATGCTCCTGCCCTCCACTCCTTTCTCCACTGGTCACCTCAGATCTATTGTCAATGTCCTATGGAAAGTGTAAGCTGGTGCAACATCGTATAGAAAATGATATGGGGATTTATCAAAGAATCAAGCCTGGAAATTCCATATGATCCTATCATCAGACTTCTGGGTATTTACCGAAAAGAGCATAAAAATTCTAATTTGCAGAGATATTTGCACACCTGTGTTTGTTTCAGCATTATTTACAATAGTAATTACAATATTTACATTATTTACAAAATAGCCTAAATGCAAATGGCCAGATGAACGGATAAAGAAGACATGAAATACTATACAGGACAAGCAATCTCCTATAATAATTGCATAACAAGTCATCTGACACTTTGCTGATGCTTACTAAATGCTGGTTTAATCTTTAACTTGAATATTAAAGATAAGCTTTTCCAAATATTTTTGTCATTAACTTTACAGGTTAATAATTGGGAGATATATTTTACAGCTAAACCTTAGTTATTCTGGATTTATAAAACAATTTGGTATGTATATCTTTAATTTGTTGACAGAGTAGCTCTCTGCTTTGTAAGACACAAGAAACATTCATTGGCTTTGCCAATGTATTTTCATTGCATTCTGAATATGTAATATCTGCTTAATACTCTCTCCTAGCTGATAAAGCATGTATTGAATCTAATTATAGTACTTAGCCCAAAGCACAAAATGTTTCTCTTGGTTACCTTTTAATTACCTTACCAGTTACCTTTTAATTATGAATCTTGCTAGCATACTAAATGTGACTCTGCGTCTTTGCTGCTGCTTACATGCAAACACTGGATTACCCTAGATACCATAGTTACTTCTAGTCTCTGACTGTCACTTGGAAGCTATGGTGTGCTGGGAAAGATTTATCAAAGGGTTGAGGAGAGAACGGAGGGGCGGCTTGTAGCATGTACTTCTGTAGTGCAAATATTCCCACTTTAGCCACTTCTGAACTGCCAATAAGCTGTCAATGAATGCAGAGCTGAGATGATCAGAAGTGCTCACATATGGCATTTCCATCATACAGATGCAATAACAAGAATATACATGAGCGTATTCAATAGTAAAATGTATCCAAACAAAAAATAAGTGATGAGCTTGAGTATGCATTTTGTTTGGTATATAAACTATAAGTTATAAGCTACAAGTTCACAGCCTACTTTTTAATAATGATGGGTTTGACAATTAGGCAACAAAATTCCTAAAAATTTCACATTTTGATCTTAGTTTTAACATACGATAGCCTAAAATTCTGCTTACATGACAAGTCCATAGAAAATACTTATAAATGTCTTGCAGAGAACCATGGGGAGACATATCTAAACGTTGGTTCTATGCTCCTTTCTGTGTTATATAATATAGATCAAATAAAACCATATAATATGACTGAGGACCACCTACAAGGTAAATGTTGAACTGCTACAGAGGGAAAGAAAGGAGAATGCTCTGTAATTTGTCTACATTTTTTAATATAAAATAAATCAATCTGACACATAACTGAGGACATTGAAAATAATCACAAAGGAGGTTCAGAATTTCATAGAAATCTCAAGATTTTGAAAGAAGTCCTGAATAAGATGGAAACAGACCTGTTTATATTTACCTGAAAAAGAACATCTGCAAATATCTAACTAGAATTATTAAAAGTTATCGACAAAAATCATACTGCAAATGACAGCTTGCATTTAAATGTACAAAAATATATTCTCAGGGATATGTGAGGTTTTGATAAACTGCTTACAATTTAACAATTGTCTTGTGCACTTAGAGGGTAAACACTTCATGCTATCTGAAAGTTCCTGAGCTAAAAGGAATGTAGGAGATCAACTAGTTCAACTTCTTCTATCAACATGAAAACCAAGGCCCAGACAAGGGAAATAATTAGAGGCTATAGCTGCATGCAGTGTAATAAGTCTCTCAACTTATAGGGTAAAATTGCCCTTATTTATAGACATAGTAGGTTCTAGAGAACAAGAATCTTGTCTAAGCTCACACTGTACATTCTAGATTGAGTCAAGGTGAAGTTGGATGTGAGTGATTTCTTTGTGATCAGAGTCACCATGTGTCTCATGTCCTGCTCTTCTGTGAGTTAATTCTATTTAGTGCATTCACTGATGAATCCGTTGGATAAGTTTGTGTGTTGCTGACCCATCTAGAGCTGGATAGAAGGTTGTCTTTGGTTCCAGATTTTGTCAACCTGATAGGCCCAAATGAAAGAGCCGTTTACTCATGACATCAGGAAAGTGCTACCATAATAAAAAATAAGAGCTTCCTTCAAAATTAGTGAATGAAATACATGATTAAAAAAAAGAGTACATCAAGCCAAGGTCAACCTCTGAATGAGGTAAAATCTCAATTGATAATAAGAATTATATATATATATATATATATATACACACACTCATAGGTGTATATATGTGTGTATACACATATACTAAATTAATAGATTATGCATCAATTATATAAAATGTCTTCCCTCAAAATGCTATGATCTTGTAATAAAATATAAATATAAGTTCTCCAAGATATAATAGACAAAAGATAGAAAAAAATCATGCAGACTATAATATGAGAGCAAAATTGACATGAATAAGGGAAACTAATTGCACCTAAACTCCTCAGAGGATCTGTAAAAGTGTCATAAGGAAGCTGATTTATTAATCGATGAAGAGAGTGACTTTTTTTGGAGGGATGAAGACACAAGGGAGATTCTTCTAGACAAAAGAAGTGCCATGAACATGAACATAGTATCAAAATATGAGAGACCCTAATATATTAAGGGGATGCAAGAAGTTTGGCAGGAGCCATCCAACTTTATTAGGCAGAGAGACAAAATCTCTGTGGATAAAAACAGTGATGGTTACGAATTTCAACAATTGTCAGAGAAATTTTTGTATTAGATATTACCTTTGAGATAAGCATTCAAGGAGAAATCCTTAGATAAAAAGCTTTTTGGTGGGAACTGCACCTTCAGTAATTTGCCTCAATGACTAACACAAAGGAAAGAGATGAGTTCCCTCTCTATGTTCTCCAGGCCTTTAAGGGGACATGGAGATGTTCCTTTGGGCACATCTTCGCAAATATACAAGAAAGTTGACTGTATAGACATTAGGGGCATTGAGGGAAGGGGAAGGGGCCCTGTTCAAAAAGAAGTGAGCCACCCCGTCCCCTGGTAAAGCTGGGCATCTGCAGAGTGGCTCGGCATTCAGCCGGCATTGTTGCATGCAAAGAAGTAACGTGCAAGAGTCTTCCCCAAAGCACTGATGTCCATTTTGAGCATATTAAGCACTCTAGGAACCAAGAGAGCACCTAAAATGTATGAGTGACATGATGAGAGAAAGAAGGAAGGCAAAGACAAAGGATTTGACTGAAACACCAGCCTGTTCCACCCACAGAAGCACATTTTGTGAGAATCAATGGAAGGAGCCTGAGCTGCTGGAAACTATTCCTTATGAAATCATGGCATGAGAGGTGCAAAAATTTTAAAAGACCTGGACTGCTGAAAAAATGGAGAAATAACTTAGATAAAAATGGATGAAAGTCCTCTAGATAACATAAAAACACGTAACAGGGGTATGTAAATCTGATGAAATCGGGTATGTAAATCTGATGAAATCAGGTATGTAAATCTGATGAAATCAAAATATGAGGCATCAGGGAATGGTGAAGGGATTAATGTGTAATTAGGAGCTCTGGCTGCGGTGAGGAGTGTGAAGGCGAAGCAAACCTAGAGGGGAACAAATATAATGCTAAAGAGTTTGGACTCTACCTGAGAGGCACTAAAAGTTATCAAAGGATTATAATGCTGATGTGATGCATTATTTGGGTGTTTCATTAAAGACTTTATGCTAAGTAGGCATCATCAAAATCTGAGAAGACATAGGAAAATATAATTAAGAAGAAAGAATGTAACCCCCCCAAGAAGATGATTTGAGGTTTAGATTAAAACAGAGGGAAAATCTAGGTGGGGAAGACAAGGGAATGTGAGAACACACATTAAAAGAATGTAGAGATGTAGATAAGAGAGTATGTGTTGAATCTGGAGAAATACATGGGAAATATGGATAATTACATGGGAATTAGAGAACGAAGTTAGTAAGGGGAATGGAAAACTGTAGGGCAACTTAAAGATGAGGACAGAAAGCTGCTGCTTTGGAGGTGGGTATATTTGAGTTTAATGCAAAAACAGAACCATATTTGTGTTTTGGAAAAATAATTTATTCAAAAAGTATTTTCTGAACATGACTATTTTCAACGCTGTTGTCTTATTATGACACGTACTGAAAATTCTATTTCAGATGGCTATTAACTCTTGGGGTTTTTTAAATCCTTTTTTCTCTTTGCTTTTCCTCAGTAAGAGCTGTCATCGGTAAAGCCAACCATCTCAACATCTGAGGTCAGTTGCTAGGACAGTGCTCTTTGATCAATGGAATATTCCCAGGAATGTAAGGAAGGAATGTTTGCGCAGTAACTGATCAATAAACATTTACTGAATTAATGAATAAGAGGATGGGAGCAGTAGAAACTGATCTTAAACCCATGTTTTATTTGTAAAACCCTGAGGGAATGTTTACTTTGAATCATGTTCCAATTAAAATTGTAGCTGTATAATGAATAGATAGATCTTGGTCTAAAACAAATGTTAGTGTTCGAGTGGGATTAAAAAAAAACTTAAAAGCAGAAGTTACGACCCTTGAAGCCAGATGCTGCTGTGGAAGGCTTTAGAGAAACCAGAGAAGGAGAGCGAGACACCCCACATCCTCAAATTGCTGGTAGTCAGCACCCTCCTAGGTTCCAAATTTGCCCTAGGGACTAGACCATGAGCACTCAAAAATGTATTAAATGCCAAAAAAAAAAAAAAAAAAAACAGAAAGAGAAGGATGTAGTTGAGAGAATTTGGGCAGCAGAAAAAAAATGACAGAAAGCATAGTGCCAAAACCAAGACTTAAATTCCTTTATATCTCTCATGGAGAGCCTCTAAATATTTTTAAACAATGGTTAAAAACAAAATAAACATCTTGAATTGCTACTATCTTCCAATTAAAGAGGCATTCCCCATGATCATTTCTGAGCTCCTGGCCATACAAATTGCGATGGCTTCGTGTGCCAAGTTCCACGACCAGTGATCATGACCATCTCTTCCTTGCCTGACACCTTTTTTTGGATGAAGACAGATGCGTTATTAGTGACAGCACACTGATTGTCACTCTCTCTTGTGGGTAGTGCAGACCGTGCTGTATCACTTAGACATACAGGGATAAGCAAAGTGTTAAAAAAAAAATGGAAAGATAAAAAGGATGCCTGCAAAGAGAGCCCACTACTGATTTTTGACAGTGAGGATTTTTGATCCTCAGAGCACTCAATTTTATAAGCAATAATGTGAATAATTAGAAGTTTTACGTTTTCGTTTTATGGGTGCCACCACTTGAACTGCAATGCTAAATCATCATTTTCCAGGACATGCTGCATGGATTAAATAGGCAGACACCTAAAATGTAGCTGATTTTTTTTTCAACTTAAAATAGCTCCTATACAGAAGCATTTTTTTAAGAGAGAAATGAAAACCATTTTTTTAAAATAAAGTCAGAGAGAAGAGGAAGAAGCATCTTTATGTTTTATTTTGCTTTATTCTTTTAAAGGAAAGGTGCAGGCAGGAAGACAGGAAGAGAAAGGAGGAAGAAGCATCTTTTTTTATTATTTAGTTTAGTTCACAGGTTGCTTCCCCTGAGCTCAGGCCTCAAACCCAGGAGAATGTGGCCTGAGTTCCTTCAGAGACAATTAACCTAACCACTGCTCCACCAGGACATGTCAAAGCATGTCTTTTTATGAACGCTTATCTTTCAGTTTTCAAATTTATCAAGACAACCAGTTATCATCTTTATGTGCAGGTTTTATGTCCTCATCCATAAGGTGCTTGCTCTAGTTATATGTATGTATGTATATTCAAATATTTTATATATCCATATTTTTCTTATCATGACTTTATGGAAATAATGCTTTCTATAAGATGAACAATATCTTAAAGGCATTCATTTTATGTGACTGAGATCATGAAAGACAGGCATGCTTCCTTTGGGCCAGAGGACGAATGCTCTATCTGAAATGATGACCCTTGTACCACAGCATCTGTCTTGTGTTCCTGGATTAAACACCTAACCCATCCATCCATCACATCTCCGCATATGTCATTCCTTACCCTTTCTCTAATTCTGCTTAACTGCAATAATTTATAACCTTGCTTTGCCCTCCTGATTTCAGGTGTGATGAGTAAGTGACATCAACTTCTGTCCATTGGACTTTATCTCTTCATTGATCGATTGTCTTACGGATTCTGCAAAAGTGACTGGCTGTCTATGTGTTAGTCGCTGAGAAAAGAGACGATGAATGGGACACTGTCCCTCTTCTCGGGTTTCTTTCTGCTGAGTCAAGGACACTTGCGTGCAAACAGATTATGCAGCTGTGGTATTGCAGCAGGGTTAGATTCAAATGTTCTCTCTGGGTAGTAAGTCTCAGGTATTTCTCCCTCTGGGGGAGGCCAGTAGAGGGTCTTCATCTGAGAAGTAAACTTTGAGCTGAACCCTGTGGACCAGTAAAGAATTTTCCAGGGGCAGACGTAGTTATCAGAGTGCTCTGGTCAGGAAAAGAATCAGCAAAGGCAAGAAAGCTGTAATTGAACACCTGTGTCCTAGAGTTCTAGATGGTCATCTCCGGCTGAAGGGACATGGGTGGAGGAACAAGCACTGTCTCCATAGATGTTTCAAAGGCTTTGATGAAAAGTAAATTAATCTAATGTGGGACATAGAACATTGATCCTCATCCCTAGAGCGACACCCCACCCAAGTACCTGCATGCTTTGCAGTCTTCCATCACCTTTCTGTGTGCAGAGTGGGAAAAGTATATTCCCATCAAGGATTGATAAACAAGGAGACAGAATTATCTTTTTGAAATCATTACCCAAAAATTTTTCCCCGATGAGCATGATTGTTCATGAACATACCTCTGCCCAAGTATCACATTCTTACACATCCCAATAGGTGGTACTTCAGATAACGCAACGCAATTACATTTATGAAGTTCTACATCTGAAAATTTCACATGTAATCATTTTCTCTTGTGTTTCTTATAAGCCTCTTCAAAGGAGAAGCCATATTGATAACCAGAATGATAGCTCTCAGCCTCATTTATTGAGACTCAAATTCTGCATCATGGGATTTAAAGGTAAATTTCAAACCCCCTATGAGGTAGATATTAGTAATATTTTAGATGAAAATCACTGAGGTTCAGAGGTTTAAGTACTTCACCCAATCACATAGCAGGCAGAAAGGCCAAACCAAGATATGAAAGCTGCTCAGTCTGATCACTCCACTTTGTCCTTGGAGCTGGCTAACTTTGCTAGATAAGTTTCACTGTGTCTAGAATAACCAGAGGCTGATTATGGAGACTAACAACAAATGCTTATTTGAAGGTGAGATTATCAGTCCACTGGCCAACAGTCTTAGTGAATACTAAAACACGTTCTAAAGCACACATGCATCTGGTTGGAAGGCAGATGCTCTCACCTTGTGGAGGTCTCTTATATCAGATGAGTATCTACTATACTTTCTATCAAATCTTGGTTGACTCGAGGTCTCACACTATAAATATCAACAGTGTAATTACAAAATGTGTCTTGGTGAGTCTGTCTGCTCCAGGAGCAGATCAGCCTTTGAGAATATTAGATTGTTGGGAGGATGATACTGGGAAAGAAGAGAGGGAGCAAGACAGAGAAAGGAAGAAACCCAATAAAGGTTTAGAAGTCAAGTCCACCATTGTCTGAAAACTTCTTCCAGGGCCAGGCAGTCTTATTCTTCCAACATGTCCAACCCTGGACTAGAAACAAGGCCCAAGGAATCTCAATTCCCAACCTTCAGAGGCCAAGAGTGGATGCTGACATTCAGTGTCACTAGTAGATACCAACAGCTCCATTTAATGATCATCATCATTGTCCAAGAATGTCACAGGAATGTCCAAACATCTGTCACAGATAAATGCCCTCAAAACTCTTCCAGAAAAACAATAGTAATTATAGCAGTTCTGGATTTGTCTGATCCAGGCTCCACACCTGAGCTATGCACTCCTAGCAAGAACATACAGCAGAGTATTGATTAATCATTCCAAAAGCATTTTAAGCTCAATATCTGCCAAGGAATTTACCTAAAATAAATAACTTAATGGTGCAAAGGGCCCTCGTTTGTAGCAAAATAGATGTTATATGCCTTTTACAAATAATTATTTTCTTTCTCCCAGTATTTTATCTCCACTATTTAGAAAAGATATTTCCAAAAAAGAAAAACAAATGTGACTTTCAGAAGTCATAGTCATCTTTGCACATCTACCAGACCCTTTCTATAGGACCTTACAGCAAAGTGGAAATAGGGTGATGGTATACCCATTAGTATAGAAGGCAAAACAATTTAAATACTTCTCCCCAGGACAAGCAGATGGTAAAACTCAAGATTCAAAAATAGGTTGTGAATTTTTAGATAGCTGATCATTCTTCATACCTCATCTGCCCTGAAGAAACTGAGGAGCTGATTACCCTTTGTTACCCTTATTGCTGGTCTGACCAGCTCAGGCTCTAGGGAGAGCTCTGAACCAACCCCCAGCTTTGCTCTGCAGGGACTCATCAGACAGGTTTACTAGGTGAGTGTGTAGTGGAGGCGTGTCTGTTTGCCAGGACACGAACAAATGACAAAGGACAGCTTTGATTGTGCCTCACACACCCTCTCCCCCGTGGGGGAGGCAGATCAGCCTGGTCACTTCAGGAAACCCAGGAGACTCCCCTAGTAGTGGCTTCGAAAAGACTTACTAATTAGAGTTGAAGACTTCACCAGTCCTTTGCCCTTTTCCAGTCATCATTCTCCCGGGAGAACCACTCAGAGATTTTGCTGTGAAAGGTGGGGCTTGGAGAAAGACAGTTCTTTGGAGACTGGCCAGGTCCTCAAGCAAGTGCATGCACGTAGGTACTGTTTTCCAGCAACGCCTGGCTGGGAGCCTGGACAGACCTTGGCGGTGACTCTTGGTGAGTCATCCCGGTCCAGGCCTGGTGAGCTCTTCCGAGCTGTGCTCATCCCAGCTCCATGTGGGACTAAGGAGACTTCACCTGGGTTGCATCGCTTCTGTCACAGGTTTTGACAGAACACATGTGAAGGTGTAGACGTAACAGAAGTCCCATCAGGATATTCAAGTTTCCCTTGAAAACAGCAAAGTTTGGCAGGACAATCCTGATTAAATATTTTCTTTCAGGCATCGCATTCTCCCTGGGGTTCAGTTTCAAAGTACAAGCTTCTTTCAGTGACGCAGTTGCTCCCTTTCCTTCCCACACCCACTCACTGTCCCCAGATGAAAGATAAAGAAGCGCTGCGGACTCCACTTCTGTCTTTTCCTGCCCCTGCTCCTCACAGCTCCTGGCCATTTTCAGACACGATCCAGGGCTACGACTGAGTCCCTGCTTTGGTCAGTGCAGAAATCATGCCCACCCCCTTCCTAGTCCACGTCATCGTGCAACCGAATCCAGGCTGGCTGCCCACCAGGCGAAAAGGCCAGCACTCCAGAGGACAGCGCATTGGTGGAGGAAATTTATGAGCGGGAGGTGCCAACCGAGGCAGCAGGCGACCTCTCCGTCTCAGATCCACGTCCCTGATGTGTGGGTCACAGAGAGTCTGCAGGCAGAGCACACATACAGGGGACAGCCTAAGGAGGGAGGTCACCTTTTCTTTCTTTTTCTTTTAAGGAAACATGAAGGCAGGAATGAAGGCGAGTAGACAGGCAGACAGGAAGAGGAAGAAAAAACATGTATTTAGTATTTTTGTTTAGTTGTTCACACCTGCTTATCCTGGGACCTGGGACTCAAGCCCAGAGGTATGTGACCTTCGTTCCTTTGGAGGTGACTGACCTCACTGCTGCCCCACCGGGGGACGCCAGAAGGAGCATCTTCACCGCTGTTTCATGACCAGACAGGGCAGCGACTGCTGGGGTCTGCCCGTGTGGCAGGCAAACCTGGGGTCCTGTTTGTCTCCGTGAAGAATGCGCTCAATTCATTGCACCTCTCCCAGGGTTAGTCCATCTGCAACTAAACTTTCTGTGAACGAAATGCTGCTGATGCCCATTTCTGTGGCAGAACTATGCTTGGGTCTCGCCTGAGCGCCCTGTGAAAGTTGCTCAGCAAAGCTCTCAGCCAGCAGTGTTTCCCAAACTCTCCCCCATGTTTTAATTGGTCCAACCTTCAAACATGTCAACTACCAGTTTCTCTAGGAAAACTTGCCCGATTGCTGAGACGTAAGTGGTCACCTCTTCTGACATCTAAGGCTTTTTAATGGTTAATTGCTTTTATTCTCCTGTATTAGAATAGACATTTCTGCTGGACAGGGGGCAGCTATGAGTTTTGTGAAATGTACCATTGAATGGGATTTTACAGACCATGCAGTCATGTCTGCTTCACTAAGATACATGAAAAATCAAGAGCAAGAGGAGGGGCAGAGAGAGATCAAAATCTAGGTGTTAGCATTTTTCTACTCACCAGGCTGCTTCTCCATCCCTTCTACAGGGAGAGAAGATGCTCCATATCCCATTGTGAAGCGGTAAGAGACTCCAGATTCCCATTCATATAAAATGATATGATTGATAGAAATGCATGCTATTCTGTACTTACCACCCCTAATCTATCGTCATACACAGCGCACACCAGATAACTTTCAATGCAGCCTCAAGATAATATTTTTAAGTACTAGAGATGATCAAATCATCAATTGAGCACCTAATTGTGCTAGCCACTGTCTCTGGTGAATTCACTTTATTAACTCTTTCACTCCTTGTGAAAGCCCATTTGATCACTGAATAAACTGATGCTTAAAAGACTAAGTAAATAAGCAAAGATTGAGTTACCCCTTCTGTGAGTCTCATCACCTGCTTCAGGAAAGCCGGTCTTCTTTACAGAACTCAGTAGAGATGGGATGTGACACAAATAGGCAAGCAAGTTCTTTATCTGTTATTTGCTGACATAATAATTTGAGGTTTCTGTGGCACCTGTGTTCACAGTGACCACGAAGAAGCTCTGCAACCATTTCCCACTCCAGCTTGGAAAGAGAAACTTCCAAAGCCATGAGAGGTTTGTTCTGACAAGCTAGAGAGCATCCTATCTCTAAAAGCAAATGTGGCAATTCCAGAGATGCTGAATCGAATCAGCAGTTAATGAAATGAAGGGCATTAGGAAATGTTGAAATAATGAGCATTCCTTTGTTCTGAAAGTCATCATCCTAATAAATTTGAGGTTATTTATGTCAGTTTCCTTCTTGGACTTTACTGGAGTCATTTTCATGGAATCTATTTTCAGCTGATGGTTGTATCTCTGGCTTATTTTTTAATGTTTTTATTTAATTAATTGTACTAAAAGAACATTACATCACAACATTATGTAGGTTTAAGGTATTCACCGTTGTGAATCGGCATCTGTCTGCATTGCATGAACTTCACCACAGTCCAGTTCCTCGCCATAGAAGTGACCCTCCTTACCCATGGTATCTGCCCCCTGCCCTTCCCTCCTTGTAACTTCTAATTTCATGTTGTGACTAAAAGCCTATTTTTATTTAATTTAGTTTGGTTGTTTGTTGGGTTTCCCTGCATACCACCTGTGAATGAAATTATGCTTTTTCTCTTTCTGACTCATCTTGCTAAGGATAATTCCCTCTAGATCTACCCAAATTGTGACACATGGCAAGACTTTATCTTCGCTGATAGCTGAGTAGTGCTCCACTGTGCATGTAGACCACAACTTCTTTATCCACTCATCTGTCCAGAGTCACTTAGTTTGTTTCCAGCTCTCGGTCACTGGAAATTACATTGCATTGAACATCGAAGGCCTGTATCTCTGAGCATCAGTGCTGTCATGCTTTTAGGGTAAATACTCAGCAGTGGGATAACAAAATATAAGCAACTCAGCCCCAAAGCTGTGTCTCTCTGCAGGTGGACAAGTAGACATTATCCAGAGAGACAACGACCACTTCCTCGCTCTGCCCTTTATGTCATGTCCATTTGGCGACAATGCGCCATTCTTGCTAGAACACAGACGGATATTCCATTAGGAAGTGGAAGCATTTTCTCCAAAGAGAAGCTATTTTGCTGGAAAAGGGAGCTTGCTAAACTCAGAGTCCAACAAAGAAGAAACTACGGACAGAAGCTGGTGGACTGGCAAGTTGCTTGGTGTGCCTCAGTTAAGTTGTCTCTGAAATCAGTTTTAGGATGTTGACTTTACAGGATATTCTGAGAGAAATGCCCTGCACACTCTTTATTGCCCTGTTATCTCACATATATAAGAGCAGCCACAGAGGGAACTTGATTTTTTTAGTTGATGCTTTAATATGTGACTGAAATTAATCTTAGTGCATATTTTATTGAACATAGCATATCCAAAATATCATTTCTATGTCTAATTATTAGGTACCACAGACTCTGCTCCTCAGATGCATACATGGGGAGTGTTTGTGGTGATGAGTGTGTATCTGGAACTTTCCATTATCTTTGTGGCATCATCATACATAGATTTCTGATCGAATGTTCGCACGTCAGCATGTGCAGCCGATGTCCTTAATCGCCTGCTTTTCCAGTGTGGTCAGTAAATCCATGGCTTCTCCAAATGGGATACCATTTCTCTCATTTCACCTGTAGGTTTTCCTATAATGATTCTGATTTCCTTTGTGCAGGTTAAGATATCACTGAAAAGTAAAAACAAAAGGCACACATATGTAAGAACAAAATATCCAGGAGCACTTCAGCAATTTATACTTAATCATGCTAATGTGAAATTCTCTGGAACAGTGCATATAAATCTTATAATTCCATACCTGGCACATCATAAGCATTATGGTTATTCACTTAAAAATAGACACTGATAATAGAACTAAGGGTCTGGGAAAGCCCTCTTTCTTTTCCTCTTCCCCTACCACTCTGGTATTTCAGATGCTAAGGAGCCGAAAGCATTTGTTGCACTTTCCCAAAGGCTTAAAGAATAATGGAAAACCTTCAGGAGACTTCAAACCCCAGCCCACAGGTGACTTGGGACTCTTTTTACCCGATGACGAAAGAGGACAGGGACAATGAACCCAGAAGTCACATGAACCTCAGAATGTCTGAGGTCCTGGAAGAGGGTCCAGCAGGAACGAGGACACTGGCAACCACCCAGTAAGATGCAGAAACACATAAAGGTCACTTTTTAGGTTAAACAAACAAAAAAAAGCTGTAGCTTTCCTGATATAACCCAACTTAATGAGGTACAGAAATTCAGAGCGCCTTGAAATCTTAAAGCAATTATAGCACAAATGACTCCAAAGCAAGATGATCTTATTATGGCAAGGCCATGAAATGCTGACTTCAGAATGTCAGGAAAGCAGAACAGATCTTGGCGGGTGTAGCAGATTTATGGGAGGTTGGTGGCAGTGGCGGCACCTGATTATCCTCACAGGGTAATTTATTGCCCCAAACACAGCCTTTTTTCAGAGACGTGCTGTTTTCCTATTATTCTCCAGGAGGGTGGGCACCTGCTTCTGTGCATCCTGAAAAGTTTCTTTCCAAATAGTACACAGTTCAGTGGAGGGGAAAAAGAGGGAATTTTATTTGCAGTTGACAAATTGCATCCAAATGTCTTATTATAACACCCATCAGCTAGAACACCATCCACTTGGTGACATTCGTGCCATGGTTCTCAAAGTGTCTGCAGCAACATCTGCATCACAGGAGAATCTAGCACACACACACATACTCGCTCCTGTCCAGCCTCACTGAGTTAGAGACGCTGAGGGTGGGGTCTTTGTTTCAAACCCGGCCCCCACACCAAAGATTCGGATGCCCACTCAAGTCTGCGATCTCCTAGAGGGAAGGCAGTCTTTCTTCATGATCAGCTTGCACTTTTTACATGCAGGCATGAGCTCCTGGTTCTCTTCCTCATGCCCAGTGTCTCCCAGGTGTCTGAATACCTTCCCTCTTTAAGCCAACAGGTTTCCAGAGAGCAGGCGCAGGAGGGCAAGTCAGGCTCAACTCTGGAGCAGCTAGGCCCTTGTGGTTCAGCGTGGTCTTTGGTCGCCCTACCAGTCCATGCTGAGTATCCTCCCAGTGCCAGACACTCCTCCAGGCAGTGAGGCTGCAGGAGCAAAAGAGGCCCAAAGACTTCATTTCTTTTTCTCTGTGCCTTGGGTGTTGAGAACAGAGCCCAGAGTGGACTCTCTCTCATCAGTCACTGAAAGCATCACCTACCCAACCAGCATCAGAGTCATTCAGGCCGACTTAGATCATCTTAGGGGAAAAAACTAAGAATCAAAACCCAAGACTTTCAAAGATACTGTTTTCACTCAGAGAAAGCATTGGTTGCTGCTGCTCCCACAGACATCTAGGAGGCAAAGAGCTCTTTTCCTTTAGGGTTGCACACTGTTTTCCTCCAGTTAGCACGTGCTCTGTCTTCTGTAGAGGGAGCGCTGACTGTGAATGAAGCAATTTTTTTTTTGTTTTCTTCTTGCAACAGGTAAACAAAGATTCTAGACAGGACCTCAGATAAAGCAAAAATATTCGCTCCAGTTGTTAGAATAGAACAAGAACAAGTTGCAGCTGACTGGGGATTATACATTGGAAGGAATGTTTGAAATTATTTAGGTCTCTGTTTTCAGTCCTGGGGTCTGTCACCAGGTGTGGGGGTGGGAGAGCTATGGGAACCACACCCCTTTCAAGCAGAAAAGCTTCCTTTTATGAGTTTTGCATTTGTGCACTGGAGGAGATGTTCTGTGAGGAAAGTATTCTGATGTCAGTATGAATAAAAAATTTTAAAGCCACAATCTTTATCACTCTTCCTTCTGATGGATTAATTGCAGCCAGAGTCCAAGAAAGGGTTGTGTACAACTCAACTCCTGTCTGAACACATCCGTTTATTACACCATCGCTAGATACGTCCAAGTACTATGAACTTCAGTTATATTCATCGTCTGCCTTAACTCTGCCTGAAGACACCAGGAACACATTGAATCCACTGCGGTGACAGTCGCTCAGGGAGCCACACCTGCCATCCTTGGGTTTCTACATTGACACAAGCTGCCAGCTGAGCTGCCTCTCAGCCCTGTCCTTGCAAAATCTTTTATCCATGCATTCTTCCTTTAAAAAATTATTCTTTACCTATTTCGTTCAACACAGTTTTTTAAATCAGAGTTCCAATGCTTTGCCTCTCTACTCCCAATCCTCACTCTTTTTCCTCTGAATATTGGTCAGGTTTCATAATTAGTTTTTCAATCATTGGGATCGTAGGGACACCCCCATGCCCCCTCTGACTCACATTCTATCACCAAGTTGAATGAGTCTGAATTCCCTTCTGACGGATTCAGTAGTCCTCTTAATGAAGTTTTAGGTGTTTAGACTTCATGATGGAACCTGAAATATAACACTGCAATTCCTGGTTTCTTTGTTACTTGTAGTCTTTCGGGGTGATTAAATCTGAGGTATGTATTATTTGCATTGTACTTGAAGCTAGTCTAGAAGAATCCAATGTTCTCCAAGTCTGAGCATGTTCACAAGGGGAGCAGAATGAAACCCTTTATTACACCATCTACCACAAGCAAGTAAAACTGGATTGAGGTGTAAGTCACAGCACATAACTACTGTTAATGAAATGTATTTGTTTTCATTTATGTGAAATCTCTTCTTCATCTATGAATGATAGGAGCTATCCAATTTCAGGAACATAATAATGGTTTGATAATCTACCCTTTAAAAAGGAGTTGAATTTTCAGTCACAGTATAACTTCCTTAAAAAAAAAAATGTTTTAAAAGAATAAAGAAGGTTAAAAAAAATCTGGGAAATCAAATTCAAGCATCGATGTAAAACCTTATAACCAGATAGCACAGATCATTGCTTTCTGAGTTTTCAATGTGCAGAGTCTAGGATTGAGTTCCCCCAGTTTGGAGGATGAGGTTAGATACCTGGCTAATGAGGGCGGGGGGGGGCGAATTTTTAAGCTCACCACCACCACTGAAACCCAGCAGGGAAGTCCACTGCCGTATTATCCCCACCAAGTGAGAGAGAGCTGGGACAGTCACACACTGCACTAGTCAGTCACTGATCAAGAGTGTCCGCAAGTCAACCTGGTGCTCAGATATTTGTTCTCAAATGAGGAGGATATTGAAAAACTAAGAAAGAAATTGGACACATGCAATCACACATAAACATTTTATATGTGTGTATCCTATTGACGTATTTTACATAATACTCAACTCTGTCCCCATAAATATAGATCCAAGTTTAAAGGCTCACCTTCCCTGCATGACACTTCAGTCGTCTTCTCACCATGTTCTCTGACATTTGGTTTGACTTCTCAAAGAGTTTGGAAAAATCCCTCCAAATTTGTGAAGAGATATTACATTTCAGACTTTGTGGAAGACAAAGACCTATTACCCAGAAAAACCACAGAGTGAAACAGTCTGAATATTTTTCCAGATAGCTGAGACTGATCATCAGAACAGAAGGAATGTGAGTACTCTTAAAGTTGAGAGGAAGATCAGGAGATTTAATGCTCTGCCTGATACCCAGCTCTCAGAATATTTCAAATACCTAGTTCTAGGACTACCTTCTTCACGAGAGCTCACCCCGCTGTCCCCCCAAACCTAACAAGTCTGGACTATTTATCTGTTCACTTCCACCCTCTTCTAGTCTAGCATCTGAGACTCATTAGATGTGGTCAGACACAGCCTTCTGTACCTGTCTAAGCTTCCTTCTATATCCAGGCTTCCAAGTTTCAGCTCTTCTATAGGACACTGTGTGTCATCTCTATTAAGCCTCCTTGAATCTTGCACTTACTCTCAACAAGGAGGTTAGGGCTGTTCCTACTTCATTTCTACAGCATCACAATAGACCCAGAGGCCAAGGGTCAGGGCATCAATTGATCAGCAACCACCATGTGCAAGGAGGGCCCAGGGGAAAATCTGGACTATATTGGGCCCAAGCCAAGTAGGACAGGAATGGCAGCTTTGCCTCTGCCATGAATGCATTTCCCCTCTCTCCCCTGTAATAAAGGTATCCTTATGGCATTCAATCACATAAGCTTGGGGTGAAAAGTTTAGAGTGATTGGCATTGGCACATACTTTGCATTTTCCTTTTTTATTCCAAGAATTAACATGCCTGGATACCAATAGATTCTCATTTTCTTTTTTAAAAGTATCTTTCTTTTTTGGAGACAGCTTTACCTTGATGGCATAGGCTCAGCATTCCAGCTTTTAAAAACATGAGGTTTTTTTTCTATCATCTAATGGTAGAAAATAGCCCAAATCTTAAACTCAGTGGAATAAATATCATAATTTATGTCTGTATAGATTACTACCTGCTTTTAAGCCTAACTGTCAAAACTTAGGACAAAATGAAGACTTCAGTTTTAATATATGAACAAATGAAAACCTAGGAGAGTTTAAGAAAGAGACTAGGGCCAGATAGCAAACCTGGAAGCCTGAAGTCTTGGTGCTGGAAGATTCTTTAGCAAAATTGGTTCCAGCCCAAGTATTTCCATGGAACCAAACCACCAGTAGAGCTCATCTGGAATTAGTCTGTTGCTGCAAACTGTAAAGGGCATTCCTGTCTGAGACCTTGTGTCCTTTGTACCCAATGAGAGACACAGTGCCTTTCACTGTTTTCCACCCTTTGTGAGCTTTCCTTCATCTGTGACTCTTCCCTGACCTCTCTTGGGTTTGACTTCTGCCATAGATTCTATTAACTAGGTCCTCTTCCTGAAAGCGAGAAATTTCTTTTGTCTCTCACCAGCTTCCATCTCCTCCTGTGATCATCTCCCATTTTCACACAAACACACACACACACACACACACACACACACACACACACACACACACACAGTCTCGAGTGCTGATCAAGAGTGAACCACCTAGATGCCGGATGCCACGCATAACCCTTCACTGTCCATGTGCATTCTCCTTGCCTGGAGACCCCGACCCCTACCCCTTCCCCATATTCTTCACTAGTCACCTGGAACCTAGTGTAGGCTCTAATGACTTCTCTTCTGTCTTCCATCGATACAGCGCTTTTGACCACTGGTCATCGCTCATCAGTCAGTCCAAGATCCAGGCAGAGCAATCTGACACCTCTTCCCATCACTTGCTAATGAAAGTCCAGAACCCCTTATGGATGAACCCACATTCATGACAGCTGTGGGGTCCTCTCTGTCTTTCTCCAGAGCCTGACCCGGCATGAGAGAAACATTCTTATCTGTTAATGGGAATAAAACTGAGGCACAGGGAAATAGTTCAAGATGACCAATGCCATCCATTAGGAATATGTGATCACTCTCTGGTATTGGAAAAGCTAATGACATAGCATTTTTCCCCCTGAGCCACCTGAATTCTCAAAGTTAGTAGGAATGAAAAGTATTCCTTCTAGCAAAACCCATAGGCCACTAGTTTCTATTAAGTATTTATGAGTGAAATAAAGTCCTCCCAGAAGTAGACAGTCATTTGATATGCAGAATCAGTTTAATTTAAGTTGGTTTCTATCTTCTTGCCCATCAACATAGTTGCTTCTAGGAAATATAAATCTACATATCAGCACTGACTTGTGTTCATTCCTAAGAGCAAGTTGGAGAAAAATGGCTGAAAAGGGCTCTATTTCACTTTTTAATTATGAAGCAAAAATGACAGCTCATCTGGAACGTTGTCAAACTAAGATAAAAAGATGAACAAGATTTGGTTTCTAAAAACATTTTTTGGGGAAAAAAAGCTTAGTTGAAGCACATTAACATATTAAAGGCAGAGTAGTGTAGCCCTGGCCCCAATTGGATCTGAAAATTCCAGCCATTTGTTTGTGCAGCTTTCAGTTTCCTTTGCTTTCCTTGCATTTGTGCAAGACACAAGACTAGGACACCAACGTCAGCTGCATCCCAGCTAAAGATTTTGGAGTCTCATGGAGCCATATTTATGTAATGGTGGTGATCACAAATGTAGAACAGGGTAGAGAGGCATTTTTGACCTAGTTTTGCTGTTTATACTCAGATGAAAGCCTCTTAGCTAAGGTGCAAACAATTTATTCATCAGTCCCTGCTGCTGGTGAGGACAGACCTTAAAGGGAGTCTTGTCTGTGATGGGACAGGACTCTAGTCTTCATTTAACAGCAGCAACATGTACTTGCATTCGAGATACTTATCTCAGGAGGAGGGGAAAAGCAGCCCATCAGATGATGGCACAATGCTGTGAAGGCAGTAAGGGGTCTGAGCTGAGGGCTCTGCAGGGACCCGCACAGGCACTCAGAGGCACAGGTGGAGCTGGGGAAGAGGAGCAGATGCCGAGCCCTACATGACTTCGCCCCTTTCTCCTGGTGTTTTCATCTGCAAGTACAAGTTCAAAAAGAGACTATTGAAAGTCGATTCTAGCTCCAAGGTGGTACGACACCAAGATTTGGGTATGGTGTCACAAAAGCTCAATCTGAAAAGACGAGTCTTAGTGAACATATGAATGCGCCATTTTCAGAGTTTGCTTCTTAAAAATTCAAACAAACACTGAATCATCAGAAGGAGGAAGAGAAAAATGAAACCTAAAGCACATAGGAGCTGTGGGAATGCAGTTCACTGCAACCCCTTTGGATAGCAGCTTGAAGATTCCTCAAAAAACAAAACAAGAACTCAACAAGAATCTACTGTTCGATCCAGCAATCACTTCTAGGCATACACTCAGAGAATACAACAACATTAACCAGAAAAAATACTCCTGCACCCCTATGTTCCTAGCAGTACACGTTGCAGTAGCCAACACAAGAAAACAACCTAAATGCCTGTCCACAAGTATTGGATAAAGAAGCTGTGGTTTGCGCACTCAATAGGATTCTTTGCACTAGTTAAAAAAAAAAAAAATGGAATCGTGCCTTTGGCAGCAACCTGCACTGAACTGGGGGTGACCATGCTAAGCAAAACAAACCAGAATGAAAGATGGTTTCATATGTGGAATACAAAGAAACAAAGCAAAAGAGCAGGCAAATCCCCCCAAAATTCACAGACTGCGAGACTGTGGTTAGTAGGGGAGTTGGAGAGGAGGGGGTGGTGGGCGTCACTGGAGTTCCGTTGGGTGTCGTGTGCAGTCCACATGACCGCGGTGCCATTTCACTCCTAAAATGCATGGAGCAGTGGAAACAAGTAACTAATAAAGCAAAAATTAAATAATACATATGGGGTGAAAAGAGTAAATATATGTAGATTTTTGGGTCATCTCTGCTAATGCAAAGGCTGTGGTTGCTTATTTTTCCTACTTAAAAATTGCTTTAAGTGTTTATTTTAAGTATGTTTTATATATATATATACATATATATGTGCATATGGGGCCAAGGAAGACAGCAAAAATGCAACATCACTGAAGAGAATTTGCCTACCTTTTAAGAATGCAAACATATTTCTTTTAGTAATTCTTCCAAATCTGTACAAATATAAATCAGCCAATATCGTAGAATTTGTCGTTTCATTTCCTAAATACACAATACACATGCTCTCTACAGCTCCAGAAAGGCTGCAGAAGAGACAGAGGTCAGGCATGGGCTCCAATAAACCACCAATATCCAGAGCACTTCTTGTCTAGATGTCAAGCATCATCTGGCATTCTGAGGACAGATACTGCTTCTCATACACTACAGAGAAAAATGGCACTGCCCAGTTCCTTGATTTTTCATTGATTAGCTATCAATAGCTGAGCTGTACTGTGCAGCAGTGTCTGAAGCAGACAACACCGTCACGGTCATTCTGAGTTTCCTAAAGACAAGGTGGTTTGACTGAGGGCGGGGTCAGTGTGGGCCATATAGACAAAGTCTCAAGATGAAGCCTAGAGATCAGTTGACCAAAGACAGCACTAGATTTTGTACAGGGAATGGCATTAAGTGAGAAGTTCAAATGTGCAGGCCTTGTCAGAGATGCAAAAAAAAAAAAAAAAATAGTGCCTACAATAGATTCTGCTGACCTTATTTCCCCTGATAGAAACATGTTACTCAAGTCACCCTAAATGTGAGGACGATCAAGTGTGGATTTTTTGCCACGTCCTTTGCCTTTTAGAAATCAGAGCATTTCCACACCTTGAATCGACTCGCCTGTGTTTCGTTCCTTCATTAAAAAAATTATTAAAATATAAGTCACGTACCATAATGTCTATTTGAAGTGTGTAATAGTTTTTCAGGATATTCAGAGAATTGCACACCTACCCCCATCATGAATATTAAAACATGTTCATGATCCTCGAAAGGAGCCCTATGCCTGTTGATGGACTCTGGTCCTTCTCATCCTCAGCATCACTTATTACTCTGTCTCCATGCATTTGCTTTTCCTGGACATTTCAGAGAAATGGAATCACACAGTGTGTGGCCTTTTGTGACTGGATTTTTTCACATAGCACGATATTTATCAGGATCACCAAGCTGTGGTATGTGGTCTCACTTCAATAGTGGTCTCAGTGGTCTCTGCTCAACAGTCTTCCAGGATATAGTTAAACTATTTTTATGTGTTCATTCACCACTTGATAGACATTTGATTTTTCTACTTTTAACTATTTAAAATGCTGCTATGAACATTCAACAGCAAAGGTTAGGGTGGATATATGCATTCATTTCTCTTTATAACCAGTCAAGAATAATGCAATCATATGAGAATTCCATGTGGAATATTTTGGGGAGCTACCAAATGCTTTTCAAAGCAAGATGCGTCTGTCTGAGGGTCCAGTTGTTCTACATCCCTGCCAGCACTTTCACTCTCTTTTCGATTCTAGTTATACAAAGTGGCCTCTCAAGTTTTAAAAGTTTACTGAAAATCTGAACACTTGCAGGGTACTCACTAGCAATGGCAATTATTGTTAATATTTATTGGGTTAGTGGTGATATCAGGGATGTGCTTCAAAGGAGTTGAGAACAGAAAGGATTGGGAAGGCTTGGAGAGAGGAAGCAAGATGGCCTGCACTTTGCGACCATTGACAAGAGACCAGGTGAATGGACAGTCATTATGTCATTTTATTGGCATGTGTTAATGTTAAAAATTTCATGTGTGTGTACTTTTTTTAATTTAAAGTTTGCTACAATATAGATTTAAAAATTTGGAGTCCTGGGCTTATTTTTTAAAGTTTATTCTCTAATCAATTTCTTACCCAACTCGAATCTGCTTTTCTTCTATAAAGCACTTATTTTTTCTCTTTTTCACAGGCCTATCAATTTACCTAATGAAGAAAATGGAAATAAAATGAGAATTGAGCAATTTCTTTTATTTCAGCATCTTTTGCAGAATCCCCTAGTCTGTTAGTGGTTTCAATCCCCTGGAAGAGAAAAACAGTGCTCACAAAAAACATCTAGGATGGCGAAGACTTTTAAGCTTCTGAATACAAGCCACTGTTACAAATGCATCCCAGTACTCACATGCATGTGTATTAATATTAAAAAAAATCGTCACGGTGTTCTTCTGTTCTTCTCTGCTCTACTACATTTTTGTCTTAATTCTGGTCATGATATGTTCTATTGATTTTATGAGCACTGTAACCCATAGTTTAAAAATCAAAGGTTTGTAACAAACTGTTTTAGATGCAGAAGTGATCTGTTCTTTTCCTAAAGAATCTAGCAGAGTTTTCTTTATATTTCCCAAGAAAACTCTTTAGCACAATGTATTGGCAGTTAGGGTTTCTTTAAACCTTGTTCTGTTGCAATTCCATGTCTGCTACAGTAGCAATAAACACAAAAACTCATGGAGACCGCTAGAATATTCATATAATCGGATACAGCCTTCTCTGATTTTAATAAAACACTCTAGCTGAGAGTTATCATTTGCATAAAGAGACTGAATTAATACCAGCACTGGCTGTAAAATTCAGGACTCCTCATTCCTAGCCTAGAACCCACTCCCTGCACTGAGTTGATGGCCACATTTTTGATAATGTGAGCAATTAGCAGATAAAAGTCATTTTCATCAGAGGTTGCTATTAATGATGTAGATGTTTCAATTACCACTGTCACTCCAGAGAGTGTTTACAACACTAACAAAATCGACATCAACTAGTAAGAAAATTGTGTCCTTCAAAAATGTGAAGTTAGATGAGAAAGGTAAAGAAAAAAAGTGATTACTGATTTTTGGAAGTTCTGCTCATAATATTCCACACTTAGTTCTCTTTAAATGCTAAATATGCCATTTTCAAAATCACTTTTATTATCTCCCCAGCATTCTTCCAATGTTTGTTTTGCTAGGAGTGGCCTCCATCTTCCATAACATACGGGATCTGATTCAAGCATTGCCTTAATGTTCAGCATGTGTCTATGCTCAGTGACATTGTATCCTTGGAAAGGATATATTGAATTCTTCAGAATCAGTACCTTGGAATGTGATTCTATTTGGAAAATTCTTTGGAGGCAACAGAGTCAAAATTATGTCATTGGGATGAACCTTAATCCAGTATGATTGGTGCTTTATAAACAGAAACAAATTTGGAGACACACACATGAGAATTGCAAGTAAAGATATAAACAGCATCTACTTATGCTTCCACAAGCAAAAGAAATGCCCAAGATTGCCATCAAATCCCCAGAAGCTAGTGAGAGGCAGGAAAGCGATTCTTCCTACAGCCCTCAGAAGGAACAGAACCTGTCAACACCCAGGTCTTTGACTCCTAAACTCGGTGACTGTCTAACAATACGTTTCTGGTGTAGAAACCATTCAGTTAGGGGTACTTGGGAAACATTTGTAAATACATATACACACACATTCATATATATACACTATAGATACATATATGTATGTGTATGGATATAAAGTGTGTTATATACATACATGTATACACATATATACACACACGTCTGTGTGTGTATATATATATATATATATATATATATATACACATGGTGTATCTTGTAGAGAAATGGAAAATTCTTGAAGATGTGAATATTCTCTCACATGTTAATTCACGACCCTCAGAACTTCTGATGTGTCAGCTGTGAGGCGGCAATGGGTGTTAGTGCGGCTTTGGGGTGTCTGTTTTGCCTTTTCTCCAGTCTGACTACCCATGCAGAGCCCCTTCATGCCCCGCCGCGCACCTCACTCTGCCACTGGAAGTCCTACCATTGCTTCTAGATAATTAAGACGCATTGTCCTTTTGTGAACCAAATACATTAGAGCGTTTTTCTCTCTCACGCTCAACACTATTTCAACATTGTGATACAGTCCAAGGAAATCCAGACTGAAAACCTAAACCCTGAAAAGTCATGTAGATCTTTTCTGAGAGTTACATTTATAAAGATGGGGGCGAGGGGGTGGCATCAATCACTCGCAAAATATAACACACAGTATTTTGAAGGAGGTATTCAGGATTGTTGCAAACTTCCTCTGCCTGTTAGATCACTCGTTCTGTATTTTGTGTCTTGCAGCCTCATGCCTCAGATAGTACAACATTCAGGAGATGTTTCTCGATTAAGCTAATCAATTTCCTTATGGATGGGTATTCAGAGTTAATGTGACATCCTCCCACCCCCAATTTGATTCTAGTTTTGCTCTCTAAACCACGTGGATGAAGGCTAACCTGTTTTTAACAAGACAGGTTTTAAAATACATGGCAGCAAGTCACCCAGAGTGTGCCTTTTTTTATCTTTAAGGGAAATTCTAAGCTTTATGAATTAGCCAAATCATTCAAAAGTGCTTATGAACATTTTTTTCACAAAATCAGCATTCAGATTCTTCATGATCACTATCATTTGTACCTAGAGGAGCTGAAAGCACTCACCCTTTCCCTAAACTCTGTACTTACACAAATGCAATTTCATCCATAGAGGTATCCCTCTCCATTCTTCTCTCTGTATTCCTTCATCTGCACCATGTATATTCTCATACAGTGTATAGATGCCAACATCCCAATGGAGTGGGTCTGTAGATCTTATTAAAAATGTTTCTGTAGCTTATCTGTGCCTTTGTCTAACTTCACTGGGTACATGTGTGACCAGCTTGGAATCCACTATCTCTTAGTAGAGTTAGACTGAGAAACCCTGTTAAATTTGTTTTCCTTGATAACAGTAAGATTCACCATGTTTTTGGCATTTCCCCCTGAATTCATATGGGTCATTTCTTCATATCTATATGGTATTTCCCACAAGGCACCTTATAGTCTCTGTCACTAAGAATATTGATCGTAGTAAGGACACTTATTTAAGTGTCTATAGCTGATTGCATAGAAATGTGAATAAATCCCATTCACTTAAATTTAATTTCTTCAGATTAGACAAGTCAGCTTTCATTTCCTTCAGAAAGAGTTGATTTTATCTCCCTGTTTCTTGGAGGAGAGATGTGAAACACCTGCAAGAATAAAGCATTCCATCATAAACTACACTCTTCATATCACTTAGATAGAGAAGGCTCTGTGAGAGCTGTCTGAGTTTACAGTGTGAGTTTTACAGAGTTCTAAAATTGTTAGCTGTTTCTGATGGAATTTTATCACTATGGAGATGTTACAGCAGTCACAAGTTTTGTCGAAGATCATTATGCATAAATGAATCTACTCATTCATTCCAGTAATTATAAAACCATATTCAGCACTGTGCTTTTGCTGTGAGAGAGATAAAGATTAGGCAGACACTGAGTATAGCATTAAAAAGGTCATAGTCAATCACAGAAGACAAGAAGATACATTTAAATAAGAGAATACAGCTCTTGGCTATTGTAAATAATGCTGCAATAAACATGGGGGTGGATAGAACTCTGCAAAGTAATGTTTTTCTGATGAATATTCAGAAGTAGGAAAATGGGATCATAAGGAATTTCTGTTTTCAATTTTTAAAGGACTAGCCGTACAACTTTCTGTAATTTGTACTCTTGCTTATGTTGGAGAAAGTTTCGCTTTTCTCCATATCCTTCTCAGCACTTGTTTCCAGACTTTTGGACAACAGCCATTATCACAGGTAGGAAGGGATACCTGACTGTTGTTTGTTTTGCATTTCTCTAATAATGAGATATGGAACATATTTTCTGTGCCTGTTGTCATTGATATGTCTTCTTTGGAAACACGTCTGTTCAGATTTTCTGCCCATTTTTTGCTTGGATTGTTTATGTTCTGCTGCTGAGTTCTATGAGTTCTTTACATATTTTAGCTATTAGCACTTTGTCAGATGCATGACATGTAAATATATTCTCCCATTCAGTAACATATCTTTTTGTTTTGATGTATGAAAGCTTTTGAGCTTGATATAGTCCTGTTTGTTTCTCTTGACATTGGAGTGGAGCTCCCAAAAGTCAAGCAGGGTATCACTTGTGTTTTTTTCTATGTATTTTATGATTTCACATCTTGCATTCAAGACTTTAATCCGTTTTGAATTAAATTTTGTGGACAGTAGTGAATATCGGTGGTTTCAACCTTTTGTGTGTGGCTGCCAATTTTCCCAGCATTACTTACTCAATGCTGCTGCTTAGCTTGTCATAAATTAGTTATTCATGCATTTGTGAGTCAACTTCTGGACTCTCAATTCTGTTTCAATGATATTTGTGTCTATCCTTATTCCAATGACATGCTGATTTGATTAATACTTATTTATTAAACAGTTTGAAGTCAGAAAGCAGACTATGTCCATTAGTTAAAGGCTTAAGCAATCTAGATACTCATGGGCAGATGAGTGGATAAAGGAAATGTGGCATATATAAAACATAGAATACTGCTCAGCTATCCAAAAGGTGAAATCCTTTCTTTTACAACAAGATGAATGGACTTATAGTTAATATGCCCTAGTGAGATAAGTCAGAAAAAGAAAGAAACATTGTACGATTTCATTCATATGTGAATATGTAGACAAACCCAACAAAAATAGACTTTCAGTCTATAGAATCAAAGAAGTGATTAACAGAAGGGAAAAATGGTGGGCAAATTAGATAAAAGTCATCAGTTACATAAATGTTAGAAATGTAATTAATAAACCAATAGAACTAAGTTTATTTAAGATTAATTAAAAAATAAAATCATGCAAGGAAGAGTCTGTATGTGCTTGGGGATCTGGTGACATGCAAGTGGTAGGGTTAGCCCTGAAAGTGGAATAGTATTTGAATATTTATCAGTAAGGTGAACTGTCTCATGAGAAGAGAGGGAAGAGTCTCTGGGGCAAGAAATCAAGGAATTCATGATAGGAATATCTAGTTGGTTTCAGTTAGTATAAGAAATACATGATGTTGACTACTTGGCATACAATGTTGCTGTGAATCAAATTATTTCTGCAGGCCAACAGGAGAAGGATTTTCTTTGTGCAGGACACAGATTTCAAAGAGGGCATTGAGTCATGAAATGGCATGGCAGAGTCACAAGAAATCGCTTGTGTTCATTCTCATAACTTCTAATAAATAAAATCAGACAAAATCCCAAGCTCTTTGAAGACTGCATTAATTGAAAACAAATTGCAACTTTTTGTTGGTGTCTGACCAAAGCCCTTTATGGTCACAAATAATGTTTCAACTGGTGATGCCATTAAGAAATTAAAATATTTATGGGAGAAGTCAGGGGAAGATAGGGTTTCAAATATGCACTCTACCATTTATGAGCTCTGGGAACCTCACAAACAATACAGGGAATCATCTATATTTTGGGTTGTTCTTTTAACTGGTGTCCCGATTCAGATAATAATATGCTACAAATAGTAGAGATTCAAAAGTTGTCAGGAATTCACAAAAATTTGAACTAGATGACTATTACAAGAAAACCTTGGAGGAAATGAGCCACTTTGTCTTTATGCTTCTTTTCCAGAGATGCATGAAAGGGGAATAAAATGACATGCATAGATCAACAATTTCAGATCTTGTTAATGAGTCCAGCAACTGGATACCTGCTGATGACAGAAGCAGATAAAGGACATCTTTATGCCATCCAGCTCAGTTTCTAGACAGGGTTTCTCTTTGTCTTACGGGTTTACCACTTTCCAGCAAAGTAGTTCTTCTTCATCCTCAGATTATTGGAGACTTCTGAATATAGAATATTAGTGAAATAAAGTCGGTTCCCATTTTGAAATCCTTCACTGGCTCCGTCTCCTCCCTTCCAGCTCGTCAAGTGCCGAAGACTCTGCCCAGCTTCCTCCTCAAGATTTATTTGTCACCATCCCTTATTTTCATCCTTACCCCGTGTCTTTGTGTCATTACACAAAGCAGCCATGACACGCCAAACCCTGGAATGTCATATAAACTGTTCTAGGTAGTTGGAATGACATTTTCCCTGAATTGTCCTTTCACAACTAAATGTCACTTCTGCAAAGCTCTCCAGTGTTTCTAGACATTTTCTTCCTCCCATGTGCCTCAGAATACTTCAATTATCCTCTATGCTAGTTCTTTCTACATGGCTTTATAATTACCCATAGTGCAGCCCTCTCCCCTACTTACACACCAGGACCAGGGAGTGCGTTCTGATTTCTTTATCCCGGGAGCCCAGCACAGTGCCTGGCGTAGGGTGGTGTTTAGTAAGTAGCTTGTGGAAGAATGGGTCCAGGATCCCTCCAAAGACACCCCCACACTCTACTTCATTCTGTTCTAAGGGTCCTGAGGTTAGAAGCAGGGGAAATATCACTTACTGATCCTGTTCTCCACGCACAACGAAATTTTCATTTTCTCTCTGATATCAACATTTTCATCTTGTCCCCTGATTTTATCCTCTATCCAGTTGCAGTCATGAAAACCTATTTCAGAATAATTTTGAGTTATCAACTCCTCTACCACAAGCAAAGGGCATATGCAAATTTCAGTTTTAAAAGTAAATGCTTTGGATGAAAGTTCTTCAGTATAAAGGGCAATTGAATTATCTTGGCTTTTATCTGATATAAAAGCTGGGCAGTTTCATTGGTCTTTCAATAACTACCTCCATCTATGTATCTCTCTGCCTGTCTACGTATCTATCTATCGAGGAATCAATAAGTCCCTCATAGACCCATATGTGGGTGTAGACAAACACTTTGAACCCAGCAGGGAAGAAAAGGATGGTGATACTGACCTCTCTTTGTCCCATTAACTGATTCATTCATCCATCCAGTTAGTAAACACTAATTAAATGGTCCACAAATGTCAGGGACTATATTGTAGTGGGGGGGGGTATAGAAATGAACTAGACACATGAACTAGTCTTTGCCTCACTAAACGATATAAAATTCAAAGTGGGAAGAAAGTCTCATGTATAAATATTTATAGTTCAACATTAGAAATCCTATCATAGTATGTGCTTTGGGAGGGCAGTTCAGTGCATTGAGATAAACTTAACACAGAGGAAATTCCTATTAGGTTTTGAAATATGAACACAATTTTAAATACAATTAGGATAGATCTATAAGGATTTTGGATTTTATTCTGAAATTATGAGTAGCCACTGAAGATGCTTAAAAAGGCAGGGTATAATTTTTAGAAAGATCATTCTGGTGGACAAGTGGAAAACAGAATATAGGGATGCCAGAATAGAGATATGGAACACAATTTGAAGCAATTTTGTATAATCCAAATGATAAGGGATGGAGTTCTGTGACTAAGAAAGTAGGGAAGATAATAAAATAAAAAGGAAGAAATTGAAAGAGATTTAGGAATAAGACTTCACGGGACACTGCCCCAGTTCATGATCTTGGGTGGGAAAAAACTGTCACTAAGAATATTTGGGAGGTTTCTAGTTGGCACCAAACCAGAAGGTTGAGGAAGTTCTAAACTAGTGATAATTCAGGTGAGTTGAAGATAATTGATCCAGAGAAAGGATGTTAGTGACCTTAGAGAAACCAGGCTTGGGGGTTAAGAGTGGGAGAATGAGGTTAAAAGTAGAAACGAATGCACAAATAAAAAGCTTACATAAACAGAGCAAATTAGAGGGGGGAAGAAAGAAACCGGAAATCAGAAAGAAAGAAAATTCATAACCAACGTTTTGAACAATGAGAAGACCAAGAAAGAGTCTTTATTTACGTGATGGTGTTTCTATGAAAGAGAGACTCAGTTCCCACAAGCAGGTGCGCCTTCTCCTTATGTTCTAGACACCTCTCCCAAAGGGAGATGTCTCAAGTTAGAAGACGCTCCTGGGGACACAGAGATCATGTCTGCTTCTAACAGTGGGTCAACTTCAGCAACAAAAATCTGAAACAGAAAATTCACATGAGTAAAGGTTAAGTATGTTTTAATGTTAGATGGTCATCTATAGGCAGCAGACCCCCAGACACTTGGAAAAACCATCTAGAAAATTCACAAAAGTAAAGATTATGTACATTATATGTTAGATGAGTATCCATAGGCAGCAGACCCCAGACACTAAGAAAAACCCTCTGAATTAATCAGTGTCACCTCCAGAAAGTTTTCTGTAAGAGAGTATATGATGAGGGAGCCCACTGCTCATGACTCGATGAGTCTCAAAGGACTACTGCTGTGAATACCCACGGCAATTTGTTTAGAATGTTCCAAGAAAGAGCTATGGAATTGTAGGCTGTGTAATTAGCCATTTCACAACTTAGCTATTAGCATGCAAGATGTCATTTATTTTCACTCAGTTTTCTCATCTGTAAAATGGGAATAATGATAAACACTTCTTTTAACTCTAGCTAGAATTAAATGACACCCAAAGGGCATGATGTACCGCCTCACACACTGAGCACTGAGCACTAGTGCTGGCCTTCGTTGCGTCTCATTTTTTTTAACCATGCTGTTTCCATATGAATGATTGAAGTTGGTTAGAATTAGGGATGTCTCCCATTGGAATGAGTGAATCTGCCTGCAAAAGATGGAAATAAAGGCCTTAGGTCTTGTGATAAAGAGAATGAGAATCTACAAATTAATATTTTCTCTTGATGAATATAGATTTCTACGGAAAGGAAGGATGGCAAGGCCAAACAGTCATCTGCCATTTCTGTCATGTGTTCTAATGATGCAGAAACCTGGGTCCGTGCCAACAGAGGAGACTCTGAGTGGCCAAAACTGGCCCGTGGGTGCGATCAGTTTGCCAACCATCCAGAGACAGGGCAATTACTCACATTTTTATGGACAGCTAATTGCTAAAGTAGCAGCTTGGTTGAAAGATAGAAACATCCTCTTGGAAGCAAGCTGTGTAATGAGGGAGTTGCTTGACTAAGCAAATTTTGGGTTAATGGAAAACAGACCCTTCTGTCACCACGAGCAGCGTCTGCCTGCGTTAAGATTAAATTGTGTATATTGCTGACTGTCCTACATTTTTGCATCAAAAAGAGAGCGAAGAGATGACATTCGCTGTAATTTGGCTAAGGGCCATAGCAACCTAATTAGAAATGTTCAGGGCTACAAGCTCGCAAAATTGCACTGTGGCAACTGCTCTGAAAAATTCCATTCTGAAAATGCAACGAGCAAAACCCAACACTGGTAGATGACTTAACCCATGCTCTGAGGATAAGTCCCGTATTGGAAGCAACAGAACAAAACGCTCCAAGCCCCCAAGACAGTGAGGAAGGCATTCCTGTGTTCTTAGAGGCAGATCGTCCAGTCAGGGCCAGCCTAGCTGTGGGCTTCGGGAATCCCATCTGCACGCAGACTTTTCTCCTCTCCCTGCCTCATACCTTCCCACGCTCTCTCAGGACAGTCCTCTCTGAACTTCAATTAGAGTGCTGGAGAATGATCTAGAAGTCTTGCTAAAATGATCAATCTCTTTAAATAGATTTCTCTTCATTCACTCACTAAATATATGACTTTGAATGTCTACTCTGTGCCAGGCACCATCTTCTCATCAACTTCCAATATTTTAAACTCCTTTTAAGAAAGACCGTTATCAATTTTTATCACTGTAGTCAAGACAGCATCTTGTATGTTGTCTTGCACATAATGGATGTGCTGTAACTCTGAATTGATTTTTTTTCTTTAGACCAAGGGTTCTCAATCTGATTGTGCATCTAAATAAATTTAGAGAGCTTCTAAAACATAACAATGCTTGGGTCCTATGCCAAATGCGCCAAATTAGAATCTTTGGGATGGGGTCCAGACATCTTGTTTGAGAAGCTGCCCAGATGATTTAATGTGTAAGTGAGCTTTACGCACTCTGTGCTGCATTACTGGCTCTCAAACTTACATGTCATCTGGTGGATCAGTTTCACAGAGCCCAAGCTTCAGAGCTAGAAACCCCAGTATCAGGTGTCTGGAAACACAGGCCCTGTTAATTGTATGAAGCTGCCCATGGTGTGTGTGGTCTGAGAAGAATATTTTGAAGAACTGCTCTTGAATCAGTTCTAATCAGACAAGAGAGAGAAGGAACTTGGGCAAATTTGTAGGTTTTCCTGCTGTTGCACATGCTTGTCCCTCCATCTCAGCACATCTCTGTGTGTCCTCCAGGATCGGTATGCTCTACAGAAACTTCACAATGCCCTCGCCCTACCAGGAGCCATTGATCTCTCCCTTCTTGTCGCTGAATCTGTCTCTCCTGCTCTGCCTCTAACTCAATTCACAGACTCAACTTAAGTTTAAATGCTTTCCTGACTTCTAAATCAGAATTCCTAAACTGCCCTCCTATCAAGTATCCTGGGATGAAGGGCTCTGGATACTGTCTCATGGCAAAACTTATCATCACAGGAGCTGGAGTGTGGCCATAAACTTCAGCCTGGGACCTGGCTGTCTTTTAACAGACTTCACTAATCTAAGTTTATTTTCTACATTTCTAAATTCCATGCATATATCAATCAGCTTTGCTGCTAATAACAAATAACCTCAAGATCCCAGTGGCTTCAAAGACCTGAATTTTGTCTCTCAGTCTCATAACACGTGGACAGTCAAAGTATCTCGGCAACTTTTGCAAAGTTCAAGATGAAGGAAAACAAATCCTGGTTGGCAGAAGGAACAAAGGAATTGCAGAAATCATGAAATGCATCACAAAGATTCTGCTCCAGTCCAACATTATATCACTGTTCATAGACTTCATTCTCAACTCAAATAAGTAGCCAAAACTCACAGTGAGGAGGCAGAAATGCTGCAGAAAGTCTCCTGGTAATGGGAAGTAATGTATAATTTTTTTTTTTACTATAATGGGAGTAAGCGATTGGACAATACTTTGAAACACAAGTGCATCTGAGACTCTAGTCACTATAAAATCCCCACCTAAGAGACTTCCCCCATCCTTCCTGTTAATAACCATGATGCCAATTGCTTTATATGCCTACACTTTCCAAATTCTGCCTGTTGGACTATCTTCATGTATGTGCAGTTGGGTCTGTCTTCTTAGCTTCTTTGTGGGAACATTATCTCCAGTTTCTATGTCTTTCCAATGTGTGTCCTGAGAGTAATCTTATCAGTGTTTAGACATGTTCCAAAACTGAGGTTGGCTGTGGATAAATGTAGACTTTGTCTCTTAGTTTGATTCATGGAAACCAAGCTGGGATTCTCTCCAATTCTGCTTGCTATTCTGCCTCCCAACCTCCTTGGCCAGTGGTGAAGCCTTCCCACTGGCCCCACTCTGCACTAGTGGTCATGCCTTATGCTACTAACCACCTGCATGCTAGGAATTCTGCTGTTTGTTTGTGTTTGTATCACTGGGCACTGGGAAGTGGAATTTCAGTGAGGAGGACTAAGTGTCTAGAGTCTCAGTGAGCAGTCCACCCCACCAGTTTCCATAAATGAGGAGGCCAGGTTCTCTGGGAGAAGAAAATTCAGTATCTCGTTGTGAGTATCACAGGAAAAGTGAGGGATCATCCCTTTCCCCCAACACAGCAGGACAATCTCCCCATCTAATGATGCTTCTCCTGAAGAATGTCCATAGCAGCTGGGTCCAAAGCAGACTCACTGACCCCAGCTGACCCTGGACTGCCCCAGGCAAATGGGGGTGGAATGGGGCCTTCTGTCTTCTATTTCCAGCTATGTTGGTATCATCGTAACATCCTGGCTACCCAATTGGCTCACAGAATCCAAAATGCAGCTTTTTACCACTATCACAAAGCGGAAATTTCCTGTTTGGTAAGATTTAGTAAGTGATTCTCTAGGTCTGGGAATGTTCAAAATCTTCTCCACATGAATTCATGGTAATAGCATTCCCTGTTAGAAAAAATAACTACCACATTATACCAAATAGAAGCAGTCTACTTTCAGAGAGTGGGGGAAATCTGTGTTTAGCATATGTTCCCACAGGGAAAATGTTTGTCCATCAATGCCCTAAAATGCAGCATCTCCTTTAAAAAGTGCATTTCAAAATCGTTTTTGAAAACAGTCTCAGAGTCATTGTGTTTCAATATTCTACGTGGTACAGTTGTTATAAAACAAGTGTGAAACCAATCCCATTCAGGACTGATGATTTCTTTTTTATTTTCAACATGTCCCAGGAGAACAGCTCTGGCCCAGCAAAGCCTACTTCTTTGTTTTCCTAAGGACTGATTGAGACACAGGGTTAGACAATGAAGCGGGGAGACAATGAAGGCTTTGTATGTGGTTATCAGCACTTGCCAAAAGCAGTGTGGCAAGACCCTGAAAGTGAGCAGCTGCACCAGTCCCAGGGCACTCTCACTTGCCGCCTGCAGCCTGGCCGTACCTTGTCCATTAGTGGCACAGGTTCATCCTGTGTCCTGGTAAAACATGTGACCGGATCTTTTTTATGAGTTTACAAGGCATCCAGGAAACTGGATCTAGTTTCGCTCATACATTTCCTTGAATAATTGTGTGGCAGCGGGACAGCAGAACATTGTGGTTACAAGCCTGGACTCTGCTACGCCGTTTAACTCTCCTGTGACTTTGGACATTTGCATTTTACCATCAAATTCTTTCTGCCTTGGTTTCCGTGTCCATTAATTGGATAAAATAATAGGACCTATCTTGCAGTCCTGAAAAAATTTAAGTTTTCCCTGCTACTCTCTTGAACTAGAACTGAGCCTCTCAGAAGTGGAAGGAAGGCTGATGGTGCAGCAGGATGAGGAAGATGTGTAAGGAAATAATTATAATAAATGGGAGCAAGTGAGCCATGAAGAAAGATAAGTTTCATAACCATTCAGAGCAAGATTTTAGCATATTAATTTGTCCTAGATCCCAAGGTTGATAGTTGGAGTCATACTATCTGGGTAGGAACTGTGCAGGCAGAGATGGCAGTAAAAGGAATTTCACACAGAACAAATAAATAAAAGCCAAGACTATAGAACATCAAAGGTGGCTTCCAGAGAGGACATCACTTTATGGAGAATATCAGAGCCTGGAACATGGAAAGGACAAGCTTTATCATGCCTTTGTGGGGAATACGAGGGCAGAAGATTACTGACAACTTTTATGTATCGGTAAGTATTAAGCACAAACTGTAGAAGCTTATATAGTTAGCTTATTAATACAGAGATACTCAAATACATGTAGACTTACAAAAAACAAAGAAAAATATATATTTAAGAGACACATGGCAATCATGCTCTACTAGCCTAGCTGTCAGGGAAATATCTACACAATTTCATCGAGCTGATATGTAGATCTAAAAATATCCCTCCCCTGTGTGCAGACTGTAAGCACATTTTTTTTGCATGCGTGTGTGCACATGCTTATCTGTTACTACCAGATGGGGAACGAAGGAAAACTTGGGGCAGAGAACTGAGCTGGGTTCCTACCTGAAGCAACGGCATGAGCTACCTGGAAAGTTCTCCAGCAATTTAAACTTCAGCTTCCCTGCCTGCCCACTGTCTGTGCCGAGTTCACCTGTTCCTTGCAAGGATGGAAAGAACAGACAGGCCAAGGTTCTTGCTGTTGTCTCCGTAAAAGTTTACTGAAGGGTGAAATGCTGTAATTTCTGGAATCCACCCCAGCGCACACGTTTAGCTGCTGCTTTGCTACCTTTTGAGAGAGAGCCAGCCACTGGGGCAGCGTCTGAACAGCAGAGTAACTAGAAAACATAATCCACTTCTGAGTAGTTGACCTAGTACAGGCAAAAAGTTTGCTATAATCTTGAAATCCTTATGAAAAAATGGTCGGCTTAAAGTGCTTAAGAAAGTTGGATTTTTGATTCGTTTTGTAATTTGAAAAAAAAAAAACCCACCACAAAGGTACCTGTGTGGCAATTCCTAAACCTGAACACAAAGTGGGACCATGAAGAAGACGTTTTCTAAGCTCCATTTGAATGTTAAGAAAGTCATGGGTGAAATAACAACCTGTGTTTTAAAATCATTCTGGTGTGTCTGGTGTGCAGCCAGCGAGGGAGCAGCTAGTCTATTCGCGTTGCCTTTCCCATCGATAAATGAAAGACGGCCTCTCCACACGGGGCTGTTGGTTAAAAATTCTTCCTCCTGCAATTATTATTCATAATGGGTAAAAGAAAAACCCAATAACAATTTTGTGACAGATCAGAGACTGTGATTTCTATACAATTTTAGGGCATCTCTTCTTTCTAAGTTAAAAATAATAAACTAAGCATGTGCATCTTTTCTGAGTTAATTGCTTCTTGTCACAGTGGTGTGGGGTCCTTACCCACTGACCAGTCCATTAGTCTTAGAATCAGAAACTTGATTCATCCACCAAATAATAAAGTCGCTGCTGTGACTACTGGCGTCACCAGCCTACTTGTTATGCGATTGGCCTCTCCGGTTTGCCTGGGGTGGAGAGGTCTGCATGCGATGCGTGATGACGGAGGAAGGAAGCTGGAGCGTTGCCAGAGGCAGGCCCCATGTTCACCAGATACAGAAATGTCCACCTCCACTCAGTTGGACACTGGTTCCTGGCTTCAATGTGAAAGTGTCTCGGGGGAGTGAGCTGATGCACTATCCTTCTCCCACCTGCACTGGAGACAGCTGAGCCTGGGGGTGACCTGGCAGCCTTGTCAAAATGAGGCAACAAGGGAATTGCACCTGTCTCCCAAGGCTCTGGTGTTTCTGTGTCACCATGTGTGTGACAGGGCACACTTGGAAAAGACGGATTCAATACCCATTTCCAACTAATACTTTTCGAGCGTGATAGTATTCACCTTTGCCACTGCTTCTTGGTGATTCGGCGTCTCAGGTGTTTGTGCTGAATAGTTTGATTTTCTAGGACCTGAGTTCAAAATTCAAATCTATCAATATTTTAACATGTATATTACAGGCTTTAAATTGTGTTGTGTCTGGGGCTTTCAAAGTTCAAAAGAGACACCAAAATCGTAAGTTCGTATCTTCCAGTAGCAGCAGGATTCAGTGTATAAAAAGCAGATTCAGAGACCCTGGCTGCAGCCCTCTCTGCCCTGCAGGCACCCTTCACTGTGGGGCCTTCATCCCTTTCTAAGTCCCAGTGTCTTCTTTGGTGCAATAGAAACAAAGATACTTCCTACCATGCTTACTCACTGTGAGTATAATGAAAATATATCTTCTTTTATTTAAGAAGCATTTTTTGAAATTTCATTTCCAATTAGTTGTTCAAAATGCTTGCTTCCCACCCAGACCCAGCACTCGAACCCGGGGGTATGTGGCCTGCTCCTTCAAAGACAATTGACTCAACCACTGCTGCACCAAGGTATATCAGTAAGATGTATCTTAGATGCTACTTTGGCCACTTTCACATTGCAAGTGCCTGGTTAATATTAGCTACTATTATTATTAGAGGTACTATTTGTGATATTATAATGATGACAAATACTATTTTCTTTTTGCAGAAGTGTGCACTAAGAATAAAGGTATTTCAAAGAAAGGTGAAAAAAAGATGCAAATTCCTCACCTCTTATAAAGCAAGATATTTTCAGATGAAAATGAATGAATGAATGAATGAATAAATGAATAAAATAGTGCACACAATGTCCAAGGGAGGTGAGTACAATTAACTCCTACTGGGAACAAATAACTTCCAGTTTCCAACAGCTTTCACACCTGTCTTTCACAACAGCACAATGATTAGGAAAGTTCAGTCATTTGTCTGGGGATCCAACTACTCAATGGAGATGCCCAAAATTTAGCCAGACTCATTATAACCTCTGAAATACAGGTACAAAGGGCTTTTTGTTGGGAGGTTCTGGATACAGAGTGTGGCCGGGAGAGAAGACTGCTGGCCCAGCAGGCAGGAACATCTGAGTTCTCCGAGTGAGTCCACTTCTAACTGTGCCCGAAGGTCCAGGCCATTGCTTTTCTGAGGCACGATTAGGGTCCTTCCACCGCCCACCCTCCATCTACCATATTCCTGTACCTGGGCAACAGTGTAAGGACACAGCTAAAGGCACTGATCTGATCCTTAGACAGAGTATCTGTCTCCATCCCCAAATTTCCTTACCCAAGAAGACTCAGCAGCAAGTCTAAAGCTCCTCCTTTATTTAGTCAGGTCCAGACTCAGGTCTGAGCCACCAGCTACCACTTCTCTGAATCCTGCCTTAGCTTATTGAGGCTTCCTTTGTCTCAGAGGACTCCCAGTTCCAAATTCCTGTTTTCCACCCATTCTGTGCTTCACAGATGATTCTAAAGTCTTTCAGGAACAATTATATGTCTCAGAGGCTCTCAGTGGACTCTAAGGAGGAACTCAGTGAGCAGAGATGAGCCATCAAATGGTACTTAGTATGTATGAATGGATTATCCAAAAACAAATGCAAAATTAAGTGAAGAAACTGCATTGCACCCAACTCATATGGGGGATGGCGTCAGTAAAGGCCCATGTTCCTTCATTGACTCTTCTTTAAAATGTGTTACCCTACTCCCACCCCAAGGACCCTGCAATATTTTCCCATAGATACTGCAGCAAATTACTACAAACGTATGACAGAAGACAACTCAGATGAATTCTACCTCAGTTCTGGAAAACGGAAGAGGAAATTCACAGTCAGCAGGACTGCATGCTAACTAGAGTCTCTCAGGGAGAATCTGTTATCTTACCTTTTCAAACTTCTGCTCACCTACGTTCCTTCGTCCTGACCCCTTCCTCCATCTTCAAAGAGCCTCATTCCAACCTCTGCTTCCATTGCCTCACCTTCTTTTTCTATCTTTAACTGACTTCCTCTTACAAAGGTTCTTTTAGTTATTCAACCCACCCTGATAATTCAGAATAATTTCCCGGCTCAAGATCCTTTGTCACATCTGCAAAGTCTCTTTGGCCATGAACATATTGATAGGTCGTAGGAATTAAAATATAGCCATCTGTGGGTGTCCATTTTCTTACCCGCCAAAGCCCTTTACCACATTAGAATTCTATGAGGCATATAAAAATAAAAGGGGTGAATTTTCATGTTTATGCCTACAGTCATATGAATAAAGGACAAAATATTATTAATTTTTCTCCAACTCACTGAAGTTTAAAATCATCTCTCTCCTCCTAACCACCTGGTTCTATAGTTGCCTCTCTCTCACCGTGAAAGGTGGGCAGGTAGAAGAGAGAAATTTCAGCCTTCTTTTTGCCCCAGAGTGTAGTACAGTCTCCTCTCTCTAACTGTGTTCTTATTTCTAGCATTAACACAGTGTGGTGTTTCCAGTTTCCTGTCTCATTACTCATCTCAATAGGCCCAAAGTGTCAGCTCCCAGAGAACATGGGACCCATTTAAAATTCGGAGCTGAGCATAATGGTGTCTACATAACCTTCAGGCACTGAAATCACAGTGCCTTCTCAAATTCACCTATTTGTGTTCAATCCCCATGATGGTAACAGTGAAATAACGACCCTCCTACTTATTGCAGTGTTTGTGTCTGCTACAGTTTCCATGGGACAAATAGCTCTGCTGAACAAAGAGCTGAAGGATGGTCCCGTTTGTTCACAATTCTTCAGAAATCTCTCTTCTTTATTCACAACAGTCTAAAGACTGTCTCTGTGTTGTTCATTAGCTCCCTAGAGGGACAGCTTGATTTTCGTTAAGGACAGAAATCAATATCATATGAAGAAGCTCAACTTAGGACTATCAAAATTCAAATCGCCGAGTGAATTCTGGAGTCTTTGAGAATAGATCAGAACTTTAAAAAGACTACTTGTTAAATATTACATTGTCCCCAGAAAAAGATGTTGAATCCTGAGCCCTTGTTACCACATGTGAACTCATTTAAAAATTGGGTTGTCCATAGAGAAATCTCAACAAAATTCAAAGGAAGCAGAACTGTGGCTCTGGGTGAGGGAGAGGGACCAGGGAGGGAAGGAGCTAGCTGGGTGCTGGGAAAGGACGCTGGGTCTCTGGCGGTGGGTGTGGTGGAAGATGCACACAGACCGAGGTGTGAATTCAATAGTCTAAAAAGCAGAGAGCCACGTAGAAGTAAAACAATTTTAAAAAATTTAAAACTGGGATAACAAGAAAAGAATAGCGCGAGAACTGTTGCTGATGTAATGATTTAAGAGCAGGTCATTTTGGTGGCCCCTAATCTGACTAGCGTCCCTATTAAAAGGTTAAAATTGAACACACAGAGCCCAGGCAGAGAAGGATGACCATGTGAAGACAGAGAGAGGAATAAATGTGAGGACAGAAGCAAGAATCCTAGTGATAATCTCCCAGAAATGATCCCATTTCCTGTCGGCATCTATAAGGACCACCTGCCAACACTGGAAGAGAAAAGGACAGGTTCTCCCCTGGGGACACTGCAGCCAACAGGCAACAGCTCCATTTCAGCTTTCTTGTCTCCAGACTCTGAGAGAACACACTCACATTGTCTTAGGCCACCAAGCTTTAATGCTTTGTATGACAGTCCTCAGAAGTTATGGTGGTGCTAATGCACTGATGGCTTTCTACATAAAATGGAACAATTGCCCCCTCTTTCTATGGAAACTGATGCTAACACTAGCTCCAGTGGTGAAGTAGGAGCAGTAATTGAAGCAGTAACTACCACTTACGAAACCTGTGTGTGTGCCAGGTATTACCTAGACAGGTGAATGCAAGTTGATTGCAAAGAAACTGAGTCAGGTTTTACAAAATTTGAGGTTAAGTGTCAGGGGCAGCATTTGAGCCCCAAGCCTTCTCTTTTATCCAACTCATTCAGTTTCTCCCCCTTCATGAATCAATGCTTGATAACTGACATTTCAAGACATTTCAGGATACTTATATGCATCTTCCAATAAAGGTGTGTGTGTGCACTAATTTCATCTCTGCTTTTACCTGTATGATCTGTAAACTGTGATATTTTAACTTTTTGAGTAAGTCATTCATGGAGAAAAGTTACTTTTCATGAGCAGCTAGTATTTGAAAACTCATGTGGATTTTCATACACTGTATCATTTAATCCTCATAAAGAACATTGCGTGAAGCATTTTAATCTTCACCTTTCTTGAGAAAATTGTCCGAAAGACCAAAACTGCAGCTTCTGAACTTTAAAGTGAGCAGAACATGGTTCCTGCATTATGGTGACACAGATCTATGTGGTCAGGAGAAGCGCTGAACAGTGAGGTCTAAAACCCACAGGGTAGCGGTCTGGCTATTCAGATGTCTACAAGCAAACCTATCATATCTCTGGTTCCTGGAAGACAAAAAGGGGACAATGTCAGCTTTTCTGAATGCCTTAGAGAGCTGCTATAAATATTCAAAGCCATCATGTTTAGGAATCTGGTATATACTCAACTAGACATCAGTTGGGGTCATTTTATTTAGAATGAAAGAGAGTAGAAAAGAGGAAAATATTCAATAATACTTTCCAAGTTCCAGGTTTCATCAGGGACACTGTGTCATTTAATTTTCACAATAATTATGTCTCAGTTCTTTTCTCCAGGGAAGCAAAACCTCCAGAGAAACCAGAGACTAACAGCAAATAAGTCATGAAGCAAATAAGTGTTGAAAAGAGAAGACTTTGAGGATATAATGATGAGCAAAGGCAGCAGTGATCCTCGTCCTTGCAGACCTGACGTCTAACTGTACAGCAGGACGGCAATAAAACATCGAATCACAATGCAAGAAAGACCAAAAATGGCCACTACATAATCTTCCAATCTTTGGGAAACTATACCTACCGTCATATCACACAATTTTTATGGCAGGACACACTAAAAAAAAATATTTTTGATTCATTTACAAACAAGGAGAGTATTTTCTTTCTACTTTTCGGACGGGAGTGGACTGGAATTCTGAAAGTCTAGTACCTGCATGCCCACTCAGGTTACACTGTTGTGCTGGACTAACTCATAGTTCGTGATTGTGTTAATTAGAAAAAAAAGTGCATTTCCCTGCCTCTGGGATAGAGTTTATTCTTTTCCTTCCCAGAGTCTCGCTGGCCATGTTGCAGTCGTCTGCCTGTCTGCTCCCCGTCTGGCGACTGTCCTCCCTGTGGCGAGCACAGTCACCACTGGCTCTGCATCGCTTGTTATAGCTCTCTGCTGCCTGTCTTAAGGAGCAGGCTTTGAGGCATTTTGATGAAGTTCTTTGATGACTGAAGACAGACAGTGACAAGGGGTTTGATCTGATAAGAGCAATAAAGAACCAATTTGTTGTGGTTTTCTGAGTCTGAAAAGAGCAAAAAGAAGAGCTTCTATAATTTGGAAGAGAGTGGGGAACTTATTAATACCTAGTAATGTTATCAATCAATCAATTTCAGTGATAATCAGTTATTAATATCATTATTAATAATGACTTATAATAATTAATAATGACGATAATCATAAAATAATAGCTTAATGACAGCAGCAGCTACATCCACAGCAACAAGAGCGTGTATCATGGGTTTAGAGTCTGCTCTGAGTCAGATACTTTTGTGCATAATCTCCAATCCTCACAAAAGTCTTATAGGATAGAGTAGTATACTCAGTTCAGAGGTGAGAAAAATAAAGAACAAGGTTACGGACAAAATAAATGACAACGTATGTGTCTGGAGCACTTCCAGGCACTGTTCTGCCTCTGAAATTTATCTCGCTGCTGTAAATATTGATGCCATGCTTTGACTGTAGCTCATCTGTCTGTATCCTATCACAATGTCTGTCTAACACCATTCATAGTCCCTACTGGGCTACACACTCCTCCCTCCATTCACTCAAAAGGGAGAGAATATTTGGAAACAACCTTTTTTGTCCTTCCCTGACTTCAAGTACCATGTGTCTCTGAGATGTGTAGTACCAGATCCACATGCCTCCCCTCTATGCCCATCAGACTGGACTCAAGCACAGAGCACCAGTGATCAGTTATGATCAGCGTGAGCTCAGCATACTCCTTTGGACAATATGTTTTCAATTATGAAAACTACTTTGAGTAGAATCACTTATCTCAACCTTTGATTCTAACAGCTTTGACTTCATTTCTCTTTCCATTCAACCTAATAACTTGTGACATTGTTTTACTAGATGTGAAAACCAGCAAATTAGAACTTAGAGAGGGGATTATAGGCAATTGATTTTTTAGAAATTATTGAAAGATCTTAAGTCTGAATCTTATGCATTGAATAAATACCCCAAGTTAAGAAGAATGCACATGATCTCTCAGCAAGTAGGAAAAGTACTAATTGACTAATTAGTATAAGGGCTTTAAAACCTTTAAGTCATAACTTTCTGGTAAGCAATGGCTTAGAAAACATAGTTTGGGCCTGAGGTTTATGTTGTACTTTCCATTTCTCCCACACACTGAAAATAATGATACAAAGAGTACTTTAAAAATGTGGAGAGAGCAAAAGTGTTCAGACATTGGCACTCAAAAAAAAAAAGAGAAAGCTGAAGAGGTAGATTAAGGCATTTAGATAAATTAATCCTATCCATTAAGATAATTATTCAATAAATTTTAGGATATTACTGGATATTACTTTACTAAGCAGCCACTCCTTTCTTGGGGAGAAGCATAAAGGCTATAGAGCATGAGTCTGAATTCCCTTTGCATAGGAAAAGGAATATGGATTTTCCTTCCAATATTTTCAGCAATTTTTTTTCTCTAAGTCTATAACAGTTTACAGAAAGGTCTATTTTTAACCAAGCTATGTCTTTGTAGTCTCCTTGGAAAACAGGTCACCACTGGGCTCTCTTAAAGTCACAGCTCTGATATATGTCTCTGACTTATGTATCCCCTTGAGCCCAGAAATGGAAAAATCAATCCACTAATAACTATGTATCACAGAGAGTTAGGGCAAAAAAAAAAAAGAAGGCAAAAGAGTTTTATCAGAAATTTCCTCTTCTATAAAATATCAAAACTCAAACACAATATACTCCTTACCCCCAAATGAAGAAGACGTATCTGTGCCTGACCCAATGAACAACACAAAGTGTTGAATGAAGAATGGTTGGATTACTCAGATTCCAGACCAAATGAAAAGAAACTGGCAGATAATGAGAAAACTCACAAATGATGAGTCACAATACCTGGATTTAATGTCATCCTGACATCCACGTGATCCTGGGAACATCATTTGATGTGCTGAGTCTCATGTTTTTCACTAGTAAATTAAAGCTATGCTCCCCTTGACTGTTTCATGTGGTTGTTATTCAGTTTACCTAATATGGTCAATGAAACATTTTGCTAATTAAAGTGATTTGATTACCACTCCCTTATTCCTGGCAGCATAAAATTTGGAGTGATGTATCTCCTTATTGCCCTTTCTTTTGGAATTTCTGAGAGGGTCATAATCCTTGGGACCTAGGAAGAAATGAACCAGTCTTTCTAGACCTGGAGGAAAGTCACCCTCTCCGTAATGTGTGGGTGATTCTGAAATGTACTTCTCATGAGTTGTAGCTCTAATATAGAGGCAGCTAGAGGTGGGAGAGTTTGGGAAGACACGACATCTCACTTCTCCATCGGAATAGTAACTCTTCTTACTTCTTTCTCTTGCTTAGTCATCATCTCCTGCTGAAGGGTTTGCAGTGGAGAGAAAGTGACTTCCAATCTTCTTTGGAAGAGTTACCTTTCCATTCAATGTACCTTTTCTCTTCCCTTTCTATGATACATACTAACCGTCTAACATTGAAATGCTATGGGCTCAGTGTGATGCTCTGTAATCTTTGCCCAATTAAAAATAGTTTTATTTTACATAGTCTATTTACTTATGATTAAACCATTTACTTATGTCTACTTACTTAAAGTTTTCTGAGTTATTAATTAAAAACTTTTGCTGATCACCTCTGGCAAAGTGTTGGAAAGAAGTCAGCACCAGATATGTCTGTTTCCAGAGTCTCTTGGCAAGCCAGAGAGGGGACTATACCCATCACAGTTGTCTCCCAAGAGTCCAATTATCTGGTAAATTCCATAAAGTTCTGGTTAGTTTACAGTTATTTTTCCCTTCCTCTTTCCAGTAGCTTGTGACCTATTCCTGATTTCCATCACTAAGTTTGTCCCAGTCTTACTTATTGTCTACCATTTTCCTAACAAATCTAGAAACACATAAATAACTTTATTTCATTGTTTTAGAATCATTTTTCCCCCATAAAATAATTTCTGCATCTCACTGTTAATCATTTCTTCATTAGAAAAAAGAGAAATTTAAGAAAGTGTTAAAACTACATCATCAGATACATTTAATTTTATAAGTCAAAAATTTAAGAAATATTAGTGAGTGGCATCTCAAGTCTTTTCTTGACTTTGAAAATTATTCAATTCAATGTAAAGCTAGATATTTTCAACTGCTTTACCTTCCTCTCTTTTGATATTGTTATATAAGAAAGTGCTTTATAAGCTTTAAACATAAAAATGTAAGATATGATTATTAATGAAGAACATCGTTGTGCTTCTTTCTTGCTCTGCTTCCCCACTCAGGAAACCTTTCGAGACTGCAGATCTTATATCCATAGAAAGATATTTGTAGAAAGTGAAACTAAGGGCCCTCAGTTCTAACATTAGATCATTCTAAGTGGGTTGGACATTTCATCCAAGATATTTTAAGGGAATAAAGCACTTTCCTAATCAAAGAACTTTCAAAAGAGAACACTTTGAACCCTCTTCGTGAGTCATTTCACAGTTGGGGGACACCTTCCAGTTTTATTTTTAACCATCACCAATCAATCACTGAAGCAATGGAAATAATCTGAGCCTAGCAGAAAAATGTCTATGGTTTAAGGAAATCTTTCATTCCCATAAAATTTGGAGGTTCGAACTTCCCACCAAGTTGATAGTATTTAATAGGGAAATATAGTCGAAAAATTTGCCAGAAAAAGTATATAAATGGGATATTATGACTGTTTTTAAAAGAGATCCTAATTGTCCCTTGTTACATTAGAACTGGCCTCTTTCTTGTCTGAAGGAAACTTTAAAGAAGTCATAAGACTCCTCAAAACACATTTTAATATTCCCCCTAATTTCACAAAGAATAGTTAGAAAGGTGGAGTGATTTATCCAAGGTCATACAACACTTTAGCAGAAGAAATAAAAATTTGATACAACTTAAAACTCCAATATTATTTTTCTATATAACATTTTGAATACAAAAACTGTATTTTTGGAAGTCATATTCTCCAGGCATCAGGTATTGAAAATGTAGGAAGTTTGGAATGTTAGTGCATACTGAGTAGTGTTTTTTTGAATAGCATGGTTTCTATTTTGATAATATCTATTCTCTTTATATGAATTTGAGGGTAATTAGAAATCATACTGAGCTGACTAACAGATTATCACGTTTAGGGTAGATTTAAAGAAGTCTGTTTTCTTTTGGGCACTAGTGATAAGCAAAGGACTTAGGCTCAGCTGCTGTGAAAATGTGAGATCTAATATCACTTAGAAATTCTTTTATTTACAGTTCTCATATATACTTTTCTGTGCTCAATGTTGAAAGTTCAAATATGAGAAGGGACCCCAAATCTTCCTATCAATGCGCTGACTCAGAAGCTCCTACATTGTCCTTAAAATTTTGTCATTGTGTTGACAGAAGATATTTCTGACATCAAGTGTGCATAGAAGACACCATTCAGGAGGATAATCAATCTTCAAATGTCTTCTACAACTGTAGTGAAAAGATGGCTTCAATTCGTGCCCTACTGTAGTCATTTTCCAGAATATCAGACCCAAGAAATGAGGGGTTGAGACTCTAAGGGCCTCAACTTTGTTAGAACCAACTTTGTAAAGAAAGAGGTAAGTAACTACAATAGCCTCTCCCATCAGCATGTACTTTCCAGTTGCAATCCTTTCACCCAATTTTATATTCCAATGTATCTGTGGAATCTTGTTGAGAAGTAGCTCAGGGTATCTATTTTAGTTTCACTTTGGGACATAGTGAATATTACTGTTCATTTCCAGTATTACCACTATTGAGCTAGGAAAACTCTAATCAAAATTATTCCTGTGCGCCCCGCCCCGCCATAATTGAGCAATTTATCTCCTGATACTAGAACTTCAATGGAAAGGCCTAGGTAGATAATTGGACTCTCCTAAGAATAGAAGGGAAAATAGGTATGAGAAAGAAACTGAGATATTCAGGTTTTATTCATTTTTAATTAGGCTACACACCTCCAGGTTACATTTTGTGGAGGTGTTAATGCATTCTTAGAGCATGATGAGTCAAAAGTATATTTCAGAGAAATGCTGAAATTCTACCCAGTAAAACTTGAAAACGTAAAGGACCCTGTGGTTTGAAAAGCCTTCTTTTAGAACTCCTGCCTCTAACCATATGGGTTGCTGAGTAATATATATATTTTAAGACGATAGCACATACCATATACCACTGCAGCTCTGGTTAAAAAAAAAGAAGTTAACTAGCTCTTCACAGTGATCTAGCAACAATAATTAAAAGTCCTGTGCTCTAGCTCAGAAGCTGGGTTCTGTGACCCCAGGAAGTCCTGAATGTTTTCAGGATTCAGTTATTGTTTCCATTGAAGAGGTTAAACTAGATTCATTGGACACCTGACGGAATTCTCGATTAATAGTTCTAGGAAGCGCAGGTCTATTTCATTTATCACTTAGATCTAGTTTTCCTGTCATCGCAACCCTTGTTTTCTGAAGGAGAGAATTCTTTCACAGACAGAACCAATGCTAGACTCTTTGTTCCATTTCATTTTGCTTTGTGCACATTCATGTCCACACTCTTTCAGAAAAGTTGTATTACTTTGTGCCAGACACAGAGCCAGAAGTTACAGGCAGAAATTTTTCAGACACAGGACCTATCTTTAAGGCACTTAGGAGAAGTGATTAAAACATCTAGCTTAGGAGAAGTGGTTAAAACGTCTCCTAATTAAGTCACTGTAATTGCATACCATTGAAATGAGGTAGAGAGGCAGTGGTTAAGTGGACACCCTGAGGGGACACAAGTGCTAAGGGAAGGAACTCCCAGGGTGGAGGCATAACTTTCAAACTCTAAATGCATATTAGTTAGATGAAGAAGGGATACAGCAAAAAAGTAAGACAAATGGTGGCCAGGATAGGCATATTCTCTTAAATACAGAGCTAAAGAACCAGGCAAGGCATCATCAGACAAGGGAGGCTTTATGAGTTTGAATTTTAATTCCTGCTTATATGTAGTGAGAAGAATGTGGAGAATTGAGGCAAGAGAGAGAATCAGTCAGATGTGCATTTGAGAAGAGTCACCTGGGAGCTACTGAAGAAAGATAGGAGATGGGAGGGCAGAGGGAGAGGACAAGAGAACAAGAGAAATCAGTTAGGAAACTTTTGCTGAAATTCAGAGATGACCTGAATTTAAAAAGCTACAGGAAAAAAATAAAGCCTTGAAGAAGTTTGAGAGACGTGAAAGAAAAATGATGATTAGGATCTAAGAACACCAAGAGGTAGATTTTGCAGTCGTATTCTTTGGCTCTAAAATTCAATCTCCAATCACCTTATAAATTAGAGCAAATATAATTGACCACATGTTAAGCCAGTAGCTATCTACAGCTGCACTTTGCATCTTTCCCTGCAGACCCTCTGCTGAAGTTTTAATGATTGGGAACAAGCAGCATGACAAAAATCCTTTACCAAACAAAAATATCCCCAAACCCCATCAGACATTAGACAGTGTGTAATGAAATGTTGCGAATGGAGGATTACAAGGAAAAAATAGAAACGGCCATGCATCCAGGGGGAATCAACTCTTCTTCCCAGATTATACTCAACTTGAATAAAGCAATTCATGCATTCCTGCCAGCTTCAGATGTGACCTCTGCTGATCAAAGCATTTATTTCTAGAAAGAGGGTCTAAGGAGGAATGTCAGAGCAGCATGTTGGTGTGAAAGCTTGTGAGTAATGACACAGGATGGCGGGTAATGAAAATTTGATCGAGGAAACAGCCCAACAAGGCTGCCTTTCTCGCTGAGTATCAAGCAGTGCGCCTGCCTTCCAGGTCCCATGAGCACCTCTTATTCTGCAGATGGGTCAGGCGCTTCATGTCCTCTCAAAGGAAAACAGAAAAAGAAAGACTGTCTATGTTTCCCTGTGTCCACAAATCTAAGTGAAACTCAAAATTTTGAATTCAGAAATGAAATTGGTGTCAGAGACCATTTTCACCTAATAAAAAATGAGCGTATAGATAATCACGCTGTCTTGAGATGATGGGATACCCTTGGAGGTGGGGGCACTCCTTGTCTAATCTATAAAAACATGCAAGAAGAAAGCAGGCGAACTTTACTTTGCAATATTAGTAAGAGGATTCTAGCTTTGGCACATATTTTGGCTAAATTAACTCTGAAGTTTCCATACCCATCTCAGAATCATTAATCTTCTAGTTCTTCTCTTCTCCATCTTCCCTTGTTCTCCCCTTGACTCATTCTCCCCATTTTAAATATATACTCTATGCTTTCTCAGAAAAAAACAAAACAAACAAGCTTAAATGTAGTTTATAGAGATGTTGACACTAAAATAATGCAATCTAAAGAAAATAAAGACGTGGAGTCAATGTGAAGGTAAGAAAATGAGACGATGAAGGAGAAGGCTTAATACCTATAATGTGACCCATAAGGTGGTGTGTAATTCCTAGAGTGAGCCGTAAGTTGTGTTTACTAACTTCTAGTGACCAAAGTAATTTGATGTTAAGGCTAAGAAATTAACAGGAGCATTATAAACACAAGGGCAAAGTATCTGCTCTTATTGGGGGAAAAGAACAATCTTGTTACCTGGAAGCAACATCTTTTCTTGGTTCTGACTTCTGACTTTTTTCTTAAGTGTCAAAGACAGGACACATCTTCAAAATTCCTGCAAGTATTCCTGGATAACGATTTTTGTACGACAAAAGATTCTAAGTTCATTCTGTCAAGATACAGTTAACCCCTAAAAACGGAGATCATCAAGTTGTCTTTATAGCATTCTTAGGGCCAACGCATAGGAGAGTCATACCAGAATTTTGTTTGTTTGTTTATTTGTTGGTTTGCATTGTGTATGTTTCTTAAATAAATGAATGAATGCAGAAACCAATAAATTCTTGAGTAAACAGTATTCATGGAGAATGAGGTTTTCCTGTAGTCATGTGATGAATAGGAAAATAGAGTATTATGTTGGAATGCCAGAATAAAATCAGAATTATTAGCAATTATGCTGATTGATGCATTTACTTTTACGAAACTGTTACTCAATCTGTCTTTTTGGAAACTGCCCCAAAGTGAGCTGATAATAGCCCAACTGCAAAAATGTTTGAAAAGATAAATATCAGGAAGATAAAATAGAACATCATTATGAAAAGACGAAGTGAAAAAAGGTCTGAATTTAAGTTTCCCTTTGTATATTTTTAAGAAAAAACAATCTGAGTCTTCGTCTTATCATATTTATAAAGAAAATGTCGATTGCTTCCTAGTTTTGTTGAGTTTTGAATGAAATAATGGAAGCCTAAGTGCTTTGTAATTTGTATGCCTCATGTGAAGTTAAAGGGTTATTATTACTAAAGTTTTTATATGGAAAAATTAAGTCATTGGAATTCTTATTATTTAGCTAATGATTAGCTTCACAAGGGAACAATGCCTTTGGAATGTCAACAATTCTTTGCTTATGGAGAGGCATGACATAATTGTCTCAGGGAGGCAGTGGAAAGATAAAATATAGAAAAGAACAAGAGGGCTGTTACTTTTTCTATACCTCTCTAAGGAGTTGCAAAAAAATGGTAGCATTTCATAGGACCAGCTAATCACTGCAGAAAACAATGTGAAGTCTGTCTTCACATACTCGTAAAGTATTTATAAAAGCAATAACTAGATGAGAAATGTCTAAAGGAGAGAGAATCATTTAGGACAATTTGATGTGGAAGTTTTATTGCTAATGATCAGAAAACAATTGTAGTTGTACAAATAGAGAAAAACTTCAAAGGAAAAAAATTTCAAAGCCACAAAGTATGTTTCTTTACAATCTATCTAGGTATTGATATCAATAATAAGAAATAAGATGACAGTTTATAGCTGAAGACTTATGTCGCCCTCATTCTAGATTCCTATATTTTATAAAGAAGTATTGCATTTTCCCTTAGAAAATGTTTCCTGAAACCAAAGACTGTTTTCTTTCCTTTCTAAACATGGGGACATTTTTCATATTCCTTTTCAATAAGTTCTATTGGATCCTACCTATTTTATTTTAGGCATTTTACTTATTTGATTGTTGACTCAACAAAACTATATTTCACATTTTCTCTATTAAATTCTAGGTAACATGCTTAGGTGTTCAAAGGACATAGAGCTCAGGAAAAAACAGGACTTTTCGTCAATCAGTGCTACATGTGCGCTGATACATATTTAAGTTATAGTGGGGAAGCAAGGTCAGTGATCACGAAATGTGACACAGAAAAAGTGAATATAGGAGTAACATGATGTGCTTTGAAACCTGAGTGTTAGCCAAAGGGATTGCTATAGGAGTAAAGCCTTTCTGTAGAAACGAAACAAGCAAACACTAGTGCAGGCATTGAAAGGGAAATGTCTATGTGCAATAAAAAGCAATTAGCAATTGGATATGGAGGTGATGAAAGAAAGGAGAATAGAAATAGGGCATAGGGCATATGATGGAGTGCTTTGAATGTAATGCTCCAGAATTTATATTTTTTTATAAATAAAGAAATACCCAGATGGAATGAACCAGGAAAGTAATCTTATTTGTATTGTGAAGGCACTCTATTCAAAATGAACAATGTGCGTGTGTGCTCGTGTAAGAAAGAAGAGTGCAATAATTTGTTTTTTATAAGGAGGCACAAGATGGATTTACCTGTATATAAGAATTACTAAACAGAACCTACAGAGCTATATGAACTGTTGGATTGATTATAGAGGAGTATCAGCTATTCAACTCCCTAATCTATAGTGAGGTTCCTGATTGGTTTTTGATGGCAGTAACCAGAGACAGAGAATACAGAGGAGAGAAAAAATTCTACCTGGATGGACAAGATATGAGGTGCTATGAAGCATTCAAATGGAGTTATCTCTTACGCAGCTGGATACACAGATCTGGAGCTCAATGAGTCTGAATGAGAACAGATTGAGAATCATCAATATTTTGCTGAATTTCAAGCTATAGGAGAAAGGTCAACCAGGCAATCGAGGGGGTGATAAATACCAAGTCAGCGCCCTATATTATGTATAGAAATAAAAAAAAAATAGATTCAGCAAGGGAGTCTACAAAGACTACAAGAAATATCAGAGGAAAGAAAAGAATCAATCAGGAGAGATGTGTAGGCTGTGGAACAGATGAATCAAGCAGAGTAGGCATTGGCAGTGAGTCCATTAGAGAGGAGAAGGGATAAAAACTGGAGAGCCCTGTGAATTAAAAAGCCACTGGTGGCATTTTATAGAGGAGTTTCAGTGGGAACAAAGCCAATTTGAAGATGAGTAAAAATAGAATGGAGATTCAGGACGTGGAGACAATGGTGTGGTGGTGAAGACTGAATGTAAAGGAAAGGAATACAAAGGGATGGCAACTCAAAGAATAAAATATAAAATCAGAGCTCCTGTAAAAGAGATTTGTGACTGTTCAAGCTATATAAATAGTCAACAGGGGAAGTTTAAATTAAAAGAAGAGACACGTACTGACAGTGGTCAGTATCTCCCAAAGGAATCCAACTAAAAGAAGAAATGGTAGTCTTAAATAGCGTCACCACCTTATTTTCACAATATGTGCAATTTTTGGAAGAACAATCATTCAATTCTTTTTACCTTCAGTTACCAGGAACATTTCTTAGCCAACAGCATATATTCATTAAAAAATGAAGAAGAATTTGACACGTAATGAGACTCTTACTCACATAAAGAATAAAGGAGACCTAGAGATATTTAAACCAAAAAAGAGAATTTCTTTATGTTCCTGTTTCTTTATTGAATGAGGTAACTAAATACATCTACAACGTTTAGAAATTCCTCATTTTCAAATATTTCTTTAATGTAGCTCTATTATAATGATGTAACCTCAGAAATTTTGCAATCGTAAGGCTTGTCTAGAAATAAAATTGTATCATTAAATATGTAGACTTCCTTAGAGTGAAATCCCATGTGTCTGAAAGGTCTTTCTTTGAATAGAAGTTCATATTGCTAATATATTCCCAGTTATACCTTTATAATCATTTGTTTGAGAGAACATAATTGTCCATTTATTTATTTCAAACACTTGTGGAGGAATAATATTTTCCCTTTTGCTGGCAGTGTTGTGAAAATGTGATACTTGAAGAAATAAAAAGCTGACATATCATTAGCAGAACTTTTATTAGTGCTTCCTAGTCTCCTTTTTTTTCCATGCTTCAAAAAATTACTGGGTTAGCTTCTTGGTTGCACACAATGGCTCATTTACTCTCCTTGGAGGCACCATTACCTAGGGCAGGACTATGGATAGAATGTGACATCAAAGACTGATGGGAGGAAGTGGGTGTTATGCAAATTCAGGAATCCTGGAAACAAGTTACCTGAGAAAGCAGAGTAGATAATTGAGAAATCAAGGGATGGCATCTAGACTTTGAGAACAGTCAGCACTTTGTGAAAATCTCAAGTGTACTAGGATTAATTTAATAGTGACACAGAATACTATTAGCATTTCTTGGCATTCAGCACCCATGTGGACTTGGCCAATATTTCTTATCATCTTTAGGTTTCTATAGTGAAGAAAGAGGTGTAGAATAAAAACATAAAGAGAAAAAGATTTTGTAAGCATGTTTGTATTACCAGCCTAAATTTTAACACTTAATTTAATGTGGATTAAAACATATCATGCAAATTACAAAATACATCAACAATACATTTCTTCTGAACTTACACATGATTATGAACTGAATTGTGTCTCCCCTTAAATTCTTGTGGTGAAGGTCTAACCCCCAGTTTAGAAACAGGGCCTTTAAGGGATCTGAATTCAATAGGACTGAGGTCCATGTAAGTAAATAAAGGGGAACCAGACCCCGCTCTTTCTCTCTCCACACACTCATAGAAAAAAGTCATGTGAAAACATAGCAAGAAAGTGGGTGTCTATAAGTTAAGAGAGAGATCTCACCAAAAGTTGAAATTTACAGACCTTGATCTTGGATTGCTTGCTTCCAGAACCATGATAAAATAAATTTTTAAGCCAGTCAGTCTATGGTATTATGCTATGTCAGTTTGACCTTAGCAGATAAACACCATACAAGATGCCATCCAATCAATTAAATATTGGGTCATGATTTATAAACCAGTCATTTCAGCATATCTTAAACCATTTATGAACTACATCCATTATGTCTAGTTTCTTACCCTCATCTCCCATTATTGCTGATACGCTATGATTTTTGACCTGGTAATACTGAATTGCTTAATTTATATTAAATTGCTGCATGTTTCTCTATCTTTGCCTAAGCTATTCCTTCATTCTGGACTATATACCAAGAAAAACATAAACAATAGAACACTTTGTTTTCAGTAATAGGTCTTCTCGTACTAAATGAATTTGGCAAAGTTACTAATTCTGTCTGTCTCTCAATTTTGTCTTCTAAAACTAGAGATAAAGCAAGTCTATGCTTCAGAGGGCCGACATTAAATTTTTCTGCAAAATAACATCTCAGTTTATGACAACGAAAATTTATTTCTTGTTCATTATCACATTTTTACCTGTGGTTGGTTGCAGCTGTGCTTATGATTCTGTATGACTCTGATCCACAAGTCTCAGGATTCCAGTATCCTGGCCAAAGAGCGACAACATGTTAGACACAATTATTCTCACTGCAGAGAGGAAGAACTAGAAGCATAATCTCTCTTAAGGAGTTTGATTTGGAGGGCATAGTTGAATCTGTTCATATTCCATTGACCAATGCACCTCATATGGCTAAGTTTAAAGTCAGCATTGTAGACACTGCTTCCAAAAAAGCCAACACGATATATAGCAATGGGCAGGAATATAGATTACTCTTACAGGGAAGGGGAGAAGTGAATAATAATATAATCTACCATAGGATTCTTACTGTCATTTACCAAAGAATGCAAAGTTAGTACAGTGCTTTCACATCCCCTTACTCATATTCCCCGAATACTGACATTTTTCGTAACAGTGCATAGCAAGACCAAAAACTTAATATTACTGTGTTACTATTAACAAAAGATAAACTTCAGACTTCCCCAAATTTCGTTTTGACTCTAAAATATCAAGAAGTTTGATTTCTTTTGTTTATTCTTACTAACTAAACTTCATACTATATTCAGATTTTTACATCGTCTACTGAATGACTCTTTTTTTCAAAGATCCTGCGTAGTTTATCACATTGCAGTTACCTTTTTTTTATCATGTCTCTTCAGACACCTTTTGGCTGTGACAAATTCTCAGATTTGCTAGATTTTGATGATGTTGACAGTTGAATACTGGTTGGATATTTTGTACAATGTTCCTCATTAAGATTTGACTTTCTCGTTTTCAGAATGGGGTTCTTGATTTTGTGTTTTGTATTTTTATTTTTCAGAGGGAAACCACAGAGGCAAATATAAATCTCTCTTCCTGTCTATATCATATTAATGGTGTGTACTACCTATATGACTTATTACTGGTGATGTTGACCTTGGTTACCTGGTTCAGGTAGCATTTAGCAGGTTTCTCCATTATTAAGTGATTTTATCTTCTCTTTTTATACTGGGGAGTTATGTTCAACCTCTCTTTCTCATATATACATATATATATATATATATATATATATACACACACACACATACATATACATATATATGTATATATAAATTCTCTTTCAATGTGCCATATTTTTAAAGAAATAGGGAATTAAAGTGTATAATTTAAAAAGGAATACACATCTATGGTTTCAATAGAATAAAATTAAATAAACATTTAAAAAGAAAGCACATTAAGTCATAATAATTGGGGACTAAGTGGGAAATTATGTTATGCAATAAAGATGTATTGAGTCCCTTCTGTATGCAGTGTCAGATAACTAAAGAAAAAACATGAAAAATGGGACATCTGTCCTTAAGGAGATTTCAATCTATCCCATTTGTCTGACAAGGAATATTCTCAACGGGATTAATATAATTTCATGATAGCATTTGGTAAATCCCAAAAGAGTAGTTTATGTTGAAAGTATTCCAATTAATAAGAAATAAATGTAACATAGCTTTGTCAGGAAAGACTTCCTGAAGGAAGAAATTTCTAAATGAGAGTTCGTGTGTGAGAGTTAACCAATGCATCCAAAGTTTCCCTAATTATGGGTGTGAGGTCATGCTGCCAGCTAAGGCTTTGGTGGGAAAGAGTTGTTTTTTTGTTTCATCTTCACTTTGTAAAATGTGTATTTTTTTCTTCAGTTTTAGATTGAAAAAAAGAGTGACCTGGAAGACAGTAAGCAAGAACCCCTTCCATTATCTTTCTTGATACCAGAATCCGCTTTGTGAGAAATAGAGAAGGACCCCATTTTGCAGCTGAGGAAATTGACGGCACTCATGGTTAACTGACTTGACGGAAGCCTTGCAGAGGGCATCTGGCAGAGCCAAACACTGGATTTCAGCACCCCACCTTCCATTTCATGCAAGTATGCATTTCATCGCCTCTCCCTCCGTTTTAACATGTATCTTCTCACAGACTACAAAATGCACAGACACTGCTGCCCTCTAGCAACTTGGGTTCAGTTCACGTCACCTAGTGAAAAAGAGGCTCCATTTCTAAAAACTAAAAGGCACTCAGCTTCCAAAAGAATTCTAAGCTACATCTGTTTAGCATGATGCTCAAGTGCATTCACAAATTCCATGTTGAGGACATCTATTATTTATTGAGGTTCTCTACTACACTTGAAATATCTTATTGCATGTAATTTGCTTTTACATGTGTGAATGATGTGTCTTTATTCAATCATTAAACATATATTGAGCACCTAGTACTGCTCTAAGTGCTGGAGAAGGTAATCTGTAAGCGAAAACCCCATGAGGGCAATCAATGAGCAGACAGATACTCCAAACAGTACAGTAATAGAGGAAAATGCAGTGCTCTCAATGCTTCTTCTAGACAGCCTTTCTCTGCTGTCTGAGATGAGAATAAATGTAAGGATGAAAATATTCCCAGAAATAAAAACACTTCAGGACTTGCCTCTTTTAAGAAAGTTCTCCTGACATTTGCCTTCTTCAGGTGAATATTGACTACTTCCATCAGCATGTCCCTTCATTATCCAAAATATCCATCTCATCCCTGCACTAGTGAGGCTTCATTGTATATATGAGCTATACATTTTCCCTCTCTAGCACCAACATTCTCTCAGGCACTCTTTTTTCCCTAGTAGACTGCTCATGATCTAGAGTATCATAGTACTAAGAAACAATGGGTAAGTGGATCTATGGATAGATGGATGGATGTACGAATGGGTGGATGGATTGATGACAAATGGATGGATGGATGATGGAAGGAAAGAAGCAAGGAAGAAAAGGTATCATCCTTCCTTCCTGGATGGATGAATGGATGGGTGGATGAATGAACGACTTAATTTTCTCCTTCTTTCTCCTACAAAGGTCACTGTTTGAGGTTTTTGTTTGTTTTTAAATGAATTATCCATACTTAGATTCATGTTTTATACACAATAAAACTTCCCTTAACACTTCAAACATTTTCTGGAAAATATTATAAGCCACATGTAGTTGACAGAATAGAGAGATCTACATAACCTTTGCCCACGTTTCCCCACAATGGTAACAATCACATGACTACAGCACCATAATGCACAGGATGCAATCCACCAAAAGCAAGTTTTACTGTTTTATGTGCCCTCAGGCATATAAGCATTTAGTTCCAGGACAGTTGTCACACATGTATATTTGTCTGCTACGACCACAGTCAAGACACAGAACAGCTCTGCCACAAAAACACGTGTTTTTGTAGACCTTAGTCTCTCCCACAGATTAGTCATTTGCTTTCCCCTCTTTATGTATGTCCTACTGCTCCCCTTCTTTAGAACCATGTAAAAACACATTCTGAAAATGTCTCTTGCACACTCTGCTTTTTAAACTCTACTACCAAACATATCTTTTTAAAAAAATAGGAAAATTGTGTAAGTATCATGGATTCACTCCTTTCTCTGCTCCTAGACTGAAGTATTTTGACGTGATTTTTTTTCTTCTCTAAAAAGACAAGATTAGCTTTCAAATACAGATACTGACAGTGCTCAGTATCACAGAATCCATGCCATACAGATTTTCAACGTCTGCATGGGACTGAGTACTCAGCTAATTCCTGCCCTAATGTTTCTTGCCAAAAATTAACCCATTTTCACATATTTATATGTCTTTATTTTTTATCTTGTCTGTTTCTATAAGAAAGCAATCCCAATTCTTTTTAGCAAAGACATGGCTTTCCACATTGCTTTAACTGACCTCTGACCTTAAGAAAACATGAAAAAAAAAAAAAAAAGAAAACCCAGCAACTTGGCTTAACATTGTACTTGACTTGAAAAATAATTAAAACATACTAATAACATTATTCATAAATTATTTTGAGGCAAAAATACTGGAAAGTCCTACCCAGCAAAAAATTTACAATAATCTCTATGTAGAAGTTCAAGAAATAGTTATTGACAATGGGGAGATTTGAATAGACAATTTTCTGGATAATATATATGCAAATGAATAACAGATACTTGAAATAATGTTCTAAACCACTTAAACTCAAGGGAATACCAATCAAAACTATAATGATATATCACCTTCCACCTCTTATCAAAAATACTAGAAAAAGCAAGTATCGGTGAGAGTGTGGAGAAAAAGGAATCCTTGTACAATGTCAGTGGGAATGCAGATTAGTGCAACCTCTTTGGAAAAGAGTATGGACATTCTTCAAAAAAATAAAATCAACTAGCCATTTGACCCAGCTAGCCCGTTCTAGGTATGTATTAGAAGCATAAAACATTTCTAATATCAGAAAAGTTATTTGTTCCTCTATGTTCATAGTAGCATGATTCACAATCATCAAGACATTGAATCAACCTAAATGTCCGTCAACAGACTGCAAGAGACAGAAGCTGAGGTAAATACACTCAATGAAAGTCTACCCAGCTATTTAAAAAATGAAATTGTGTCTTTTTCAACAGTCTGGATGGAACTTGGGGTGATTTTGCTGAGTATAATAGGCCAGAAAGAAAAAGAAAAATATCACATAGTTTCACTCATATGTGGAATACAGACAGACAAACTCACAGAACGCTAGAAGCTCAAAGCAAGATGATGGTTATCTAGGTGAGAAGTAAGGTCTGGCATGGAAACCTGAGACTGAAATAACAAAACTAACCGTGGTGACCAGCACAGAACTCTGGTGGTGGGTGTGACTAGGGTGTGATCCTATTCTTCTGGAAAACATATAGTATTGCAAACTAATGAAACAAAAATGAAAGAATCAGTTAAATTTAAACCAGTGTTTTTCTTTTAGAACCTATATATAACCTTACCTGGGAATTCTTAAAAGCTGAGTTTAAATCACTTTTAAGATGCATAATTTTTATATAGTTAGGAATAAAATATTTTGCAAAATCCCGGCAATAGTCCTTTGGATAAAAAGAATTCTTAGTATGTTTAAAAGCAATCAGTAATTGTACAGCAGATATTTAGTGGGTGCCTTCCACGTGCCAGTAACTAAGAAATGCATCAGGAATAAAGAGATGATTCAGAGTGAGAGCTGTTATCATCCAGTTTATAATTCATTGAGAAAACACATATGACATGATTAAGATGATACTCTTTTGTACATGGCAACATGGAAACGTATACTGAGGAGCCTGGGGACAGAAGGCAGTGACTAATCTATCTACTTTGTACAGGGAAAAATTAATTAAGTTTCACAAGTTTCATCTTGAATTTTATTTGGCTACATAATAAAATACAAATAAAATACATAAATGAAGGGAACCTAAACTTAAACTTTATTTTTCAGATTTACTTAATTTTTTAAATCTGCTTATTTTTGCTTGCTCTTCCCAAACCAGGTCGTGAATCTTGGTTCTTGGGCTTCACTTGGCTCACACCACCGTCGGCTTAACTTCTAAGGCACGAGGGCGTGCCCGAATTTTTTTGAAACAGGGAAACTATTGATTAAAACATAAAAAATAATTCATCATCTGCATCTCCTAGGACTTGATATTGCAAATGTCTAACTGGAATAAATTAGCTAAGAGTTTCAATATATCAATTATTTTATACACTTCTGCCTTGTTAAATCATCACAGCAATTCTCTGAGTCAGGTGTCACCTACCCGGCCTTAAAGAGGGTTTTCTTCTAGCGGTCTTTCATCAAAAGTAGAGGTAGGTTTTTAAAGCAGGTTGGCATGTGTTGCCAGCACGTGCCGCTCCCCTATCTTATGAACTACTTCTCAATCAGCTGCCATAGGAGCATCTTCAGGAATTATTTCAACTTCCAGCCCGTTTAAAATGGAAACCAAAATGTAATCACCCTCAGTTTCCGAGCAAAGAAGGTGAAGTAGCAAATTTCATTGGATTTACAGTTAATGAGCACTGACATGCTAATTAACTTATTTGCCTGACCATTAAAAAATAACAGCAATAGCAATTATAGCAAGGGTAAAATGTTATCAATAATATATTAACATTTAGCATGTCACCACATTTTGGAGATTGCAAGTTGGCCTCCATACATTACTTTTTTAATCTTCATTTTGAGATGTTGCCAACATAAGCGTCTATATTTTCCATTTGACAGATAAACAAACTCGGAATGTAAAATAATTTAGTGTTATGTATCCAGCTAATATGGCAGAGAGAAGATGGAACTATACTTAGTAAGCTTCTGAAAATGGGTGGATAATAAACATAACTGTAAAACATCCCACTTATTTAAGAAATGGAGATGGTCAAAGACACATAGAAGCTGGAACTGTCCTTTTACCGGCTTATTCTCAATGCATCATACCTTGAAAATGCCTAACATTTGCTGATGACTGACAGATGATTGAACAGCGAACAATGAAAAATATTAATAAGCGCACACTCCATTCTCTTTAACTCATTATACAATAATTCTGTGATGTGCATCAGCAGTATAAGCGAAAAGTTAGCAACTTAAATTCTGTGTATAATTAGTAACTATTTGTACCAAATCCAATCTCTCTTGTATCTCTCTCCCTCTCCCTCTCCCTCCCCCTGTCCCTGTCCCCCCCTCCCTCCCTCTCTCTCCCTCTCTCTCCCTCCCCTCCCCACCCCTCACACACACACACACACACACACACACACACTGAGGCACATATTAAGTTATCTTACATCAAATTCCACTGTGATCAAATTCTCAAGTATGTAAGAGTTCATGGTCTATTCTTGATAACTTATCGAGCTATTCAGCAAGCCACTTTGAAAACACCCTGGAAACCCGAGTAGTAATAAACGCTGCTGTTTAAATAGCAGTTACACTTTCTGAACCTTGACTTCTTCATCTGTAAAATGGTACAATACCTATTTTCGAAGGACAGTTGTGAAGAATCAGAACAATGTTGTAAAAACAGGTTGCACAATCCCTAGGAAACTGATTCTTATTAAGACTCCCATAACAAGAATAAGTCTTTTTTTCAGGAAAAACAAAACATTAGCCAGTCTCTCCTCCCGGAGGCATTTAGAAACAGAATCACCCACAGCCCGTACCTCCGAAAGCCAACCGCCCCAGGGCAGCGGAGCCGGGATGGCCTGGGAGCCCGTGTGCGGTGCCAGAAACGACGCCCGTGGCCTGTGCGGAGACGCTGCACAGGGAGCGGAGCGCGCCGTCCTGCTGACGGGGACCATTTGCGGCCGCCATCAGCATCACTCTGAGCACATTTCCCAGGCAAGATCTGAACAGACGGTGATATTTCTCAGTTTCAGTCCCACGGCCATGAAACTTGGCATATTCAGCCTTCATTTTCAGTGACTTTTAAGAAAATGAAATACCAGCTGTATGACTCCCAAGAGATGAAAGAGAAAGAGGAGAGAATGTGCAACTTGGAGATTCCTTTCTGGTCACTCCTCAGAGCACAGCCAGTGCATGTGAAAGACAAAATCGTTGGGAGTTGGAGAACCATAATGCAGGTGACAGGGGGCAAACTCCGAATACCAGGAAAGAAAAGGAAATTCTTAAAACATATCGATTTTATCCAAGGCAGAACCTAACTTAGAAAACTCTTTCAAATGTAAAATTGGAGTAAGTCTACCTCCCAGGTTAGAATTAATATAAAAATTGTGATTCAAAAAAATCATTATAAATAACATTCAGAAAGATGGGGAGGAGGAAGAAAGAAAGACAAATGGCAAAATGAAGCAAAGTGTTTTACAAATAATTGCCCATTTAATCTTCATCAAGTATTTTATCATCAATAATTATAATTTTCTAAACTCTCAAGAGGCTCCAAAATGTGTTACTTCAACCAAGGTCACAACTAACTCCAGGGTTCTAATATTTCTCCAGCTGGGGCTCTTAAACTTGATTATACAACAAAATCATCTGAAGAGCTTATGAAAACAGATTTGTGGATCCCATTCCCAGAGTTTCTGATTCCATAGTCTACAGTGGGGCCCAAGTGTTAGGATTTCTCACTTTACCCTCAGTGATGCTGATGCTGTTCATTCAAGGACCACAGTTTCAGAACCACTGCATGATGCTGTCAGTGACTGAGCTTCATTCTTGAGTTGTGGACTCTTGTTCTTCCCCAGAAACAGCTAGTCAAAGGAGGAAAAGATTGGAATCACAACAGGAAAGATGAATCTCAGATTGCCGTATGCACCTATTGCAAATATATTAAAGAATTCACACTACAAAGTGTGCACTGCTCTTCATGACACAGAAGACTGGAAGATGAAGGCATCATTCAAAGATCTAATGAGAAGCAGCTGGAGACAGTGGGGATCGAGACAAGGAGGAACAGTGGGATGGGGCAACTGGGTGACGGGACATGCACATGCTCTGTGAGGATGTGGTGTTGCGGTCTCTCAGGAAGCCAGTGACAGCATGGAGAGACACCAGGAGCAAAGTCCAATAACAGGATTTTGGAATTGGCCCCAAAAACAATGTAAACAACTGAGTCACCTGTTGGATTAAGAAGCTAAAACCTAGTCTGGAGATAAACTGACATGGCAGAGAGTGCTGCTCTATACTATCATCTGGCCCCTCCTCTGTCTGGCTCCCAGAATACTTACTCTATTGAGGTGGCTCTACACCCATCCTCCAAGCATATATCATGATTGATCTCAACAATGATTATTCTTGGAATAAAACTGTAGCCCAATGCAAACCCAAGACACATAAAAAATCTACTAGGCAATTTCTGAAAATTACTTTTCTTTGTTATAAAAGTTAATTACACAAGGAAGAGATGCAGTTCCTGCTTTAGACTCTTGCGTAAACTTGGTCTTAGATTTGCAGCAGTCATCTGGTAGACCTGAAGGGAGAGACCACTGACATGCTGAATAGAGCAGTTACCAGATGACTGGGTTCTTGAACTGCCAACCTCCAGATTTCATGTTAAATGAGATCATTACATGCTGTGTGTGTGGTTTTTAATGTGTAAAAAACTAATTGATACAACTGGGAAAAGAAATGTAGTCTTTAATAAGATCTAGCAACACTAAGGCCAAGTTTTTCAATAAGTAAAATGTGTAGGTAGCCGTCAGACACTTTTACTCGGAGACCACTGAGAGCACAGTAAGCTTTCTAAATTATTAATCTCACAATTAATCTCCCCCTAGTTAAACCCTTCAATGAATCTCCTTTTTATAGAGGATTGAGTGGAAGTTCCTGTAGGGTCCTTCAGAATTTAACCTAGATTTCCAATTTACATTCCTACCTCTGGCCACCTCCTCATTTAGGCATCAGCCAATACAAAGACCTTATTTTTGGAGGTGGTCACCAAGCTGTTATGCAAATAACACCTCGTGACAGTGTGCCTTCTTCCTTCCCTGTATTATACGCTGCTTTCCTTCAGTTCAACATCCTCACCTGAATAACTTCTACCTATCATTCAAGACTCAGGTGAGGTAATATTCACTCCAGGAACAGTTTTCATGATGACAAGAGACCTCTCTCTGTTTCATTCCTACTTCTACCTTACTTCTCATTGAATTAATGCATCACATTGCAGTGAGATAATCAGTTAATACATACATTTCCCCTATTAGACCAGAAGATCTTTAAGAGAAGTGGTTGTGTATTTTCATTATGCATTTCTATTACATAGACTCATAAGTGGCCTTAACTACAATTTATTGACTGGAAATAAACTAGATTAAAATTTTTTACCTCTACCATGAAATTTCATTCTATTTTTTGTAGAATACAAAAACAGTAACTTGCAATAGTAGTAACTTAAAGTAACAGACACCTTCTGAGCTACTAAAAGAAAAAAAAGACAGTAAAGCACTAAATAACCCCTGATCATTGTTACTTCCCAGACTGTCACTAGCCAACTATTTCCAAAAGCAGAAGGAACTCATGAGGTTCGTTGAAGGTGCTTCACTGGGAATCAAAATCTTTGAACCTTCTAAAATAAATATTGATGACAAGCATATTATTCATATAATTACAACATTTATTTTCATTCAGAAAGCAAAGCATAAGTTTTTTACCTTTTGTAATCTCCATAAGAACCTTAGAAGATAAGTATCATTCTCTTGTGAACAGATATGAAATGTCAGACCTTTTTACAATCAAAAATTATTGAAGACCCCTAAAGTGCTATTTTATGTTAGATCTATTCATGTTTATTAGTAATTACTGTCAGACTATTAGACACTAAAAATGAGAAAAAGAAATTTTTATTGTCATTTTAAATCAGCATCAAACCATTTTATGTCAACATGATATTTTTAAAGGAAAATTGGTGTTTGTGAAGTAAAAATGTAGGTATAATACAACTATTATTTTGCATGTGGGTAAATATCCTTCATGCCTGGCTTCGTGGAGGACAGCTAGAGTCTTACACTGACTTCTGCAGTCTTTTAGAATATGCCACATGTCATGTAGACACTGGGAAGCCACCTTTACTCTCCTCAAAGACTGGGTGTGAAGTGACACTGTCAGCGTTAGCGGGGATAGAATTTTAACTTGGTCTGTGTTCCTGAGAAGAAATCTGAGGGATACTAAGGAACCCAAACCACACCTTGAGGACTATTGGGTAAGACTGAGAAAAATCAAATGACATGATGGAGCTCAAAAAATTCATCGATGCCTGACCCAGGATGTCCAAGCCATTGAAAATCGGTCCAGCCCACAACCTGTTGTAAGAAGAGAATAAGTTCAGTGGGTCATGAGCATTGTTTTGTTGTGTTCAATGAAGTGGCTGTGAAGATCTGAGATAGTGATTGCATAATTAGCTGAAATAAGACAAATCCACTGTGGTGCTGTTTTACTCATGCATCAGCTAAGGTAATGCGGCCTGAGAATCCATAGGGTTGTTCAGCTGAGTAGAAGCATTCTTGATGGGTATAGGGTTGGCTGTATTTCACAGGCACAATTAGATTGAGCTCAAACCTAATTTTCCCTGTGAAGTTGAGCACTTTTGTGATCCCATTAGAGCATTTCTAGGAAACTAGAGCTTATAGTGAGAGTAAAAATGAGTTTATTGGAAGAAAAATATGATTGAAATCCAAGAAATTCCACCTGCACCAATTATGCAAGTATTTTAATTGCATTTTTTCAAATACAAGATCCCAAAGCAATACGAGTTTAAATCTGAAAAGGTATCTCTAAAACAGCACTCAGGGCATCATGCTGACATGTCTACAATTCCTCTGGTGAAGTGGGAAACGCCACACTCATTCTAAGCTAGAGAGCTGCTTTGAGAAATGAAAACATTGCTGTGACAGACATGGGGACAGAGAGCTTCCATGAGGATATTTTATTTTTGCTCATTTTTAATTAGACTTGGCTTTTCTATTAAGCCAAAAACAACAAACTTATTTTTTTTAATGAACAGACTAATAAAATTAATATCTATTATTTCAGTAAATGTTTGAGTAACAAACATGATAGGGAACAAGGGACATTCCCTGATAATGTTAAGGTAAGAAGGACACAATTCTTCTAGTCAAGACTGACAAGTGTAAAACAGTGAAATATCTACGATGGGATTAAACACCCATGAGTACCAGTTCATTCTGACTGGGTGAGAGAGACAACAGGAGTAATGGCTTGCTTTTGGAAAGAGGGAAGACTTTACTAATCTCTGAGGAGTTGTCCAGATGATGAAAGTATGGGCATTTATAAATAATTCAAGACATATATGTGTAAACAAGTATTACATGTTTACTTAATGTGAGCTAATGTAATCACTTCACGGTTTGAAAATGAATGTCCCCATTTTAAAGAAGGCGAAAAATGAGGTTGATAGAGTTTACCAGCATTTTCCAAAGTCACGCACTAAATAAATTTGAACATCATGCACTTTTTCCCTGTGGTCCTGAAGGGTTTCATGACACATACAAAAAGATCTGAAGATGCATAGTGTGTTTGTTCAATAATGTGAGCAAACATATATTCTGGGAAAATTGTACATGGACAATTAGAAGACACACTTGAACAGAAGAGAAAGGCAAGTCTCGCAGATGATGAGAATGCTCTCCTGCAGAAATGAGGGCTAGTGCCCTCATAGTCACATTTTTGAAATTTAACACTTTTTTTCAGAATGCTTGTTTAAAGGAGGTAGATATTTATCCAGTAATTTTTTATTTACTGATACTATGATTCAATGCAAAAAAATGCCCAGAGATTTCAAAAGTAACAGATTTGATTTGGAAACACATGCAAGTAAAAGATTTTGCTGGGCGCACTCTGGTGGAGAGGCAGTTTGACCAGCTGGCTGCCTTTGGCCGGCACAATACATAGATATCTCAAGGACCCTGGTTTGCATCTTGAGTTCAGGGGTAACAACCAAGATGAACAACTAAATAAAATAAATAAAATGATTGTCCTTCATCTCTCTTCTTGCCTGCCTGCCTCTGCTCACTGTCTTCATTCCTGTCTGTAGCTTTCCTTTAAAAACAGAAAATCATTCTGATGCTCAGTTCAAGGTTCAAGAACACCTAAGAGAAAAGCTGTTCTTCCGACTGGATTAGAAACCCCTTTGTCAATTTGTCGTGATTATGGGAGATGCAAAATTTTAAACAGACTCTCAGCTTTTTCTTGGAAATTTACCTTTAAGATGAGCTCTCCAAGGTAGGACTCTTTCTAATCTGAGGTCGTTAAGATCTGTTGTTCCAAAGACGCTTCTGCTGCAAAATCTGTAAACCCTTTCAAAGACCTCTAATTTGTTGAGACTCAGGCTTATAAAATTGGCCCATACTTGCTATTACCTGCTAGGAAGGCAAAGTTACAATGGTAAAAGGAGGTGAGAACTCCAAAACTACTGGTGTGTGCGTCGGAAGAGTAAAGAAAAACAAGGTTAATCAATGGAGGTTCAACCACGTTGTAAATAATAGGTTCAAAGTGGCAGGTAAAGAGAAAATGTTGAAGGATAAAGGACTCAATACTCTGAGCTATTAAAATGGAAGTGTTACAACTGAGAGAGCTCAGGTTAATGTAAAGGAAGACAGTACTGAACAAAAGAAGTAGACAAGTTTCCCACGGGGAAATCTCAGTGTTCTTCCATGAAATTCCTGAGTCAGGCTGATTTCTAGTATCTTGAACTGCTGTCATCCTTCAGGCAGATGTTGAATGGAAAGGACAATACCGCTCCTCCGTCTAGACTTAAAGGAGACCAACCCCACATGCCGAGCATTAATTTGACTGTGGTTGGCTTTGTGCAGAAAGCTGACCAGGCTACACAAAAGTCCACAATTCCATAATTGGGTTCTTTTCTCACCTTTGACTACTTATGCAGTATTTATATGTGAAAAGAAGTTTCTTTCAGAAACATGAGAGCTCATAGAAAAATACCCCAAGAGGGTAGAAAACACCAAGTCCCCATATCTTGATTTCAAATCTTTTCTCCAATAAAAGTTGTCAGAACTCCATGGAGAGATGGTTATTGTAGGACTGAGGCAAATAATCTGCAAGATTGGCTGGAATATCTTGTAAGCTTCAGAAAGTGTTAAAGAAAAGAATAAAAAGACCCACATTGATGGGAATATGTCAAAGAGACAAGGATGCCAACTGAAATACCACTCAGTGGCCAAAACTAGAATAACTTGAGCACCAAACTAAGCAAAGTAGTGCTGATTATAACTCAAAACATAAAATAAATATGCATGGAGGATTCTAGAAAAATGTCAGAGGCGGGAGTATCAGGAGTCTTCTACCAAGAACACAACTGCACTGGCGGAAATTGCATACTGTAACTATTTTAGAATTCCAGAGTCAATGACAGTTTTGAAACTTCTGTGGAAGGCATAGGCAGAGAGTCGTGGTCAATGCTGATCGTTTCAACTCTTTGCACAGTAGCAGCAGCCCAGTCCCAACCTTCAGTGTCAAAGTGAGCAGCTCTGAAGTTTCCTGGGTCTGCCTGCACACAACTTGCAGAAGCCCTGGTGGCCAAAAAAAGATTTTATCCTCTAATAATAGTGCTCTGACCTCTGAATGCTGCTTCTCATACCAGAAAAATACTGATAAAAGAGCTGGGCAGCCATTTTTCTTGCACACACACCCCTGCCATAATAAATCTGCCGAAGTGTCCAGATGAAGTGACCCACTGGGAATTAAAGTGCTCTCCTTCTTCCTTGTGTTTTTTCTTCTTTTTCTGTTGGTCAATATATATTAAAGACATGGACACTCAGAAGCAACTGCATCTATGCGGGAAATTAAAAAGTGGCCACTTCTAATTTCTAATTGGAAGCATGAAATTGCTACACACACCCAGCAATCCTTCTACAAAGATGGACTGCAACTTAAATTTCAAATATCAGAGACCGAAATCTTCATTCTTACCTCAGGAAACACCTCAGTCTTTGAAGATTTGCCGGGTTGATTTATACAGGGAAGTCTCTGCACTAATTTGCTCTGGTTATAAAACTATTAGTAAAAGAGGTTTACATCTGCATCTATTTTCCATTCCATACCTCTATGTCCATGTTTTTTCTCCTCAAAATCCATTTGCTTAAAATAATAAGAACAAATCTGCTGGAGAAGTGTGTGTTAAGAAAGCAAAATATAAAAAGGTGAAGCAATTTTTGTCGAAAGTGCCAAGATCATTCAATGGAGAAAAGGCAGTTTTTTTAGCAAATGACACCAGGAAAACTGAGCATCCGCATGCATAACAATAAAGTTAGGCCCTTTTCTAATACCAGATGCAAAAATTAGATAGAAGTAGAACAAAAATTCACAAAACTCATAGAAAAAACACAGGATAAAATGTTGACAACACGATTTTTGCAATCATTTCTTGGATATGCTAACAGGCACAGAAGAGAAAAGAAAAGAAGAGATTAACTGGACTACATAAAATTTTTAAAAATATGTGCATGAAAATATTCTGTCAGCAGAGTAAAAAGTAACACTACAGAGAGAATATATAAAACTCAGCAATAACAATAAAACTAACCTGGCAAAAAATGGTCAAGGGTCTTGAATAGATATGTGTCCAAAGAAGACACAGGAGTGACTAACAATGAGAAACATAGAAAAGGTGCTCAACCTCACTAACCATTAGAGAAATTGGAAAAAAAAAAAAGGTAAAATGAGATCCCACCTCATGTCCATTAGAACGGCTGCCATCAAACTCCCAAAAGTCTGGCAGCACAAAAAGGTATTAGAACCTGTGCATTGTTAATGGTAATGTTGAAGGCTACACCTTCTGCAGTAGACAGTATGGTGATTCATGAAAAAAATCTAAAAAGAAAATGCATTTGATACAACAGTTCTACTTCTGGGTATATTCCCAAAAGAATTGTGGGAGGGGAGGGATTTGTGGGAGGGGTGACAGGTTTAATGTATGTACAGTTTCAGAGTTGCACAATGAAAAGGGTTATGGAGATGCGTGATGGCAATGATTGTACAACATTATGAATATACTTGATGCCACTAAACTCTCTGTATGAAAATGACTTATGCGGTAAATATAATGTGCATTTGACATAATAAACAATAAAAATAAACAGATAGGTATACATGTGACTGCTGATGTAAAAAAATATTATATAAATAACAAATAAAAAGAGAGAGCAATTGGGATGTATTTCACATGTAAAAGATTTTCAAGTAATTTTTGTAAACATTGTAGCCTTCAGGAGGAGGCCATAGCTCTCACCCTCTGAGTGCGACTTGGGTGCACTTCTTCCAAGGAAATAGAGGGAAGAGCCTGTGTAGTGGAAGCCTTGGCAAATGTTACCTTCATCAAATGTCAAGGTTATCACCAACAGGAATGTTCCAATGTGACAGCGTGTGCTCTTCATATAATGTGACAAGAATGGCAATTTATTTTTACTCCCCAAAATCCCATGAACACAATCAAACTCTGGGGGGAAAAGTCATACAAATGCCAGTTGAAGATTATTCTATAAATACCTTATTAGTATTCCTCCAAACTGCCAAGGTCTCCAGAGACAAGTAAAAGGGATCTAAGGAGGCATGAAGAATTTAGTGCTGCTATCTTGGATGAGCTCTTAGAGGAGTAAAAAGATAATAGGTAAAAACAAAAATAATATGGATAAAGCTTGCATCTGGGTGAATAATAATATATCAATATTTAATTAATTTTGATGAATGTACCATATGAACATAAGATGTTAATTATTGAGAAAACTATCTTTGCAATTTTTATGTAAATCTAAGTTGTCTTTAAAAGTAAGGTCTACTTTAAAGAAAAGAGAAAGTTTTCCCACTCACATAAAAAAACCACCTTTTTTTTCCCCTTTTACATCTACCTCAATTTTTACTATATACTGATCTTCACTTGGTGGCATTTATTGCTCTATAGGAAGTACGTTTCTTGGCAATCTCTTGCCAACTTAATTGTATCGGCTGAATAATTCTCCAAAAATTAAAATTTCTCTAGAACATATTATACATGGAATGTCAATGTAGAGTAAAGTCATCAAGAAACAGTCAAAAGAAATGAAAGGGGGAAAGCTCCAGTTAACTCGGAGCTGCCACTAGAAAAATGTGGAAACTTCCCACTTTTCTCTTCTGAATTTATTCCTTCGCTTAGTCCCACTATGCACTACTTCAGCAGGACAGCCCTCCAAATCTCACCATCACAGGCTAAAGGACAGATACTGGACAAGTCCTCAAGCACTTTGAAAAGCAGGATCTCCTAGCCTTATGACACATGGTTGGATGCATCATGGGTTCCCACCTTTGATGCCAGGGACCATGTGCAAAGAAAGAAGGTGTGCATCTTCCTGTGTCTGCAATCACCTGATTCTCAAAATGAGAATTGAGTAAGGGAAAAATCAGAGTATCATTGCAAGTGACTTCTCAGTTGGCTATTCTTTTCATGGTGTGTGTGTTTGTGTGTATGTCTGCACACACGTGCACACTATAAATCTCTCAATGTGGTTGCAGCAAAGCCTGGCCACAAGATTGCCTGTGTTTACAAGTATGTACCAGCCAGACTCAAACGTGATGTTGGCCCACCAGCTGTGAATGTTTTTGCCCCAAACTCCTCATAAAGGTGACACTGGAATCCAGAGGCTAGGGGTGGTTGATAATGTCCCAAGAGAGTCCCTGGGTGAAGCAGAGGATCTTCAGATAAACGGAAGAATAATCTGCAACAGCTTGGAAAGACCCAGGGTATCTGGTTAAGTGAAACAAGTCAGACAGAGAAAGACAAACGCTGTAGGATTTCACTCACGTGGAAGGTAAAGAAACAAAATACAAGCACAAACAAGACGAAAATACTATTAAATTATGAGAATAGTGACTACTGGCAGAAAAGGGAAGAGGGTAAGTAAGTGGGTAAAAGGAGTCAAATTGTATGGTGGTGGAAAGAAACTAGACTTTTGATGATGGGTTGTGATACAGTATATACAGATGTTGAAATATAATGCTGTATCCCTGGCATTTATATAATGTTACAAGCCAATGTAGCTTCAATTAAAATATAAAATACCAACAACAAAAAAGTCTAAATGATCATTAAGACCAGTCTTTTCCACCTGTGTATTAACATGAAACAAAACACAGTGACACAGTATTCAAGAAACAGAAAAGGAAATAGACTCAGAAGACAAAGGAAAATCTAAACTAAGAAGACAGAAAATTTCAAAATTTTAGGTGTTAATAAGATATATTGAAATATTTAAAATATTTAAACAGCTATTGAATTGATTACATTATGAATTGGCAAGTGTGAAAATGGAGAGGAGAGAGAATGATGATGAAAACGTCTAGAAAATAACAGTTTGTCAGCTCAGCAATACATTCCTAGTAGGTGCAGTGCACCCTAGTAAGCTTGCTGCTGAAAGCAAATGTTGCCATTTAGAAAACCAAGTAAAATTCCCAGAATATAACAAAACAAAAAAGAAGTACTATATGAGAGAAAAGATCAGACATGGCTGAAAGATTTAAGGAAGTTATTATTTACGTAACAGGGTGCTGTAAGAAATAGAGATGTAGTGAAAGCAATTATTAAAGGAATAAAAGAAGACAAATGACCTGAGCTGACGAAAATCTTGTCTTCCCTTTGAAAGAAATCGTCATCAATAAATGTCCTAGGGAATTTTCCAGAAGTCTGTGAATAAAGGAGAAAAAAATACCTTAAACATCTAGACAGGAAAGTAGGTATTTAAAATAGTTTTGATTTTTTAAAAAGCAAAATAAATCAAATGAAAAGATGATAAATAAGTCAAAAATGCGAAAAGCAAAAGTTAAGATATTAGAAAGGCAAAACACATAGTATCAGAGCTCTTTTTAAAAAGATCATTAAAGAGAGACTGCCTAGAAGACTGAATATCAGGAAGTTCTGATACACAGTACTGAGAAAGAAACTACAGTGCAACTTACAAATAAAGACCTTTATTTCTATACAGGAACACTGGTTATAGCTGTGCAAAAATAAAAGTCAAAACGAATTAGGTAACTTGGTAGGGAAATAAATAAGATCGTGTTTAAAAGATGTTCCAGAAAACATCTTGATAGAAAAATAAGCAAAGACACTGAAATGCAGAAAAATTAAAATTGAAAGAAGAAAATATACCAAAATACAAGTGCTATTCACATATGATAAGATTGCGAGGGGAAAGTTTTACATGTCCCATTTTGTACATCTCCATATTTTCTAGCAATAGTTTTCTCCTTGGGGTCCCCTGGTGGTTCAGAGGTTAAGTTCCTGTCTCCAGATGGCACGGTCCTCGTAAATGTTCATGGACCCAGCTTCCACGGCCAGTGACCTGGGTGGAGGCCACCACGAACAGCCAATGGACAGATGTTCACTTCTTCCTCATCTCTCTTCCTGCTGCCCACTTGCCTTCATTCTTGTTTAACTTCCCCTAAATAAATCTTTAAAAAAATTTTTTTCTCCATATGGGCTTTCTTTTATACTTAAACATAAATAAAAAGCAGGTATAGAATTACTATGATTTATTATAAACTGAAAACTGTATTTATTCATTCATATATTTTATGAATACGCTTATTTCTTTAGCATATGAATTAATGTTTATTAAAGGAATATAGCACATAGCGTTGTTGTGCATATTTACACACAGAACCATATATTGGGTGTTCCAAATAGATAAGCATTTGTTAAGTTCATACCATACTTACTTGCAGTACATCTGCTCATGGGATTCCTAGTCAGGACCCGCTACATAATGTATGGTGCCCAGTGCAAAATGGGAGCCCAAGGTTATAAACTACTGACCATGTCAAGACAGTGACACATGAAGCCCAGAGTGGGACCCTTCTGAGTGTGAAAGTCTTGTATCTGCACAGGCTGCACACTCATGAGGCAGCCCTGTTCCTACTGATGTTTCAATTCAAATTCTACCGTGTCCACACACCTTCCCTGGTACCCCAGCTGAGATCAATCTCTCCTTCCTCTGGTGCCCATAATATACCACCTTTTCTGAGTTGCAAATAGTTGTGAACACAAGTACTTCCTTGTATATGAAAGTTCTGTAAAGTTGAAGCTTTTAACGAAGACATCCTTTATCTAAGGCATCTGTGTGGTACTGAACATCATGTCTTACCCTTAACATAAGGTGAAAAATTTTCACGCAAAAATTAAATATCAGAATCATTTCTTGAGTTGAAACAAACATCAATGGGCCCTAATAATGTCTTAGAAAGCCTTTGTATTTGGAGTCAAAAGACTAACACTCGAGCTCCATTTGCTGATAGATAGTTGTAAATCATTGATTTTAACTCATTCCATTGCGTAATCTTTAGCTGCAAAAAAAAAAACTAGTTTACAGAGCTGAGAGTAGACACTGAATGTATTTATTAATAAAAGAAAAAAGATGAAGAATGCACCACAATCTACTTGTTCAGAACAATAATTCCAGTTAACAACGGCAAAGCGTTTTTCTCTATGATACCTTCTATAAGGAATCTAAAAACTATGTATTATTAAAAGGTCATGATCCTAGGTAGCAAAATCCACTTTGTTCATTTCAAATAAAATTATTAAAGCGTATTCATCATTAAATTTCCAGTAGGGTCAAGGAACTAGGTTTGCGTGCTACACAGTCCAAACAATGCATCAATGCAGCACATATCCAGAAAAATGGCCAATTGCACCCCAGAACTATTTTAGCAGACACATCATTTTTGCCATCAGCTCTTCCTCTTATCAGTGATGTTGGACTTTACTGAACCAGAGACTCCTAAACTCTGTCCCTCTGCTCTCAGAAGCTGCATTCAGCTGAAGGATCACTGCCCTCTCACAATGCTCTTTTGCTTCTGCCTCCAACATTCCATGGGTAGATCTCCTTGAGGAAACCAGTCACAAACATAAGCTTGGCTACAAGACTGTCTAGAAAATCGACATCTTCATGTTCTAGCCTTTCTCATATAGAGAAACTATCAAGAAAGAGTTTGGATTGGGAGCTAATCTCTAGTATCTGAGAACTGAAATTAGCAAATGTGACGATGATTAGAGAATGAGTTTCCTCTAACCCTTCTGCTCCCTCCCCTTCCCAGTCACCGATAATGGCTTTAGCATTTTCACTTGGACAACACAGCTTTCTTTTTTCTTGGTGCACTGGTCATTCCCATTTGTATCGATTGTATGCCTGGAATAATAGTCATTAATTGAAAGCGGGAACGATCCTTAAATACCTCAGGTTTCCGCTCACAATGTAGCATCTTTTCTATACATGTGAATTCTAATCCAAGTGTGAGTGATTAAAGAGGAGAAACCAAATAAATACCAATACCAGTACAACATTGAGGGAATGGTGAACTGGGATGAGATCCCGGCCTGTGTGAGGGTGACGGTGAGACTGTAAGAATCCAAGGCAAAACCAAATAGGTATTTGGGGCAACTAAGCCATGTTTAAGAATTATTTGGTCCCTCTTCATAAAACAAAACTCTGTCTCTTCTGTTTTGTCGTTCATATCAAGAGAAAGAAAATCGAAGTGACGTTTATTGATTTCCATGTAAATTCCTGACTTCATGCACAATCATAAGAAAGGTTTTTTTCACAAATCCAAGCCATCTTAAAAGGTGTCTGTCTTGCAGTGAGCTCATAGTGTATGCAAGGAAAAGGCAAACTATAAAAATCAATATAATCATCATATTAAAATAAGACCCCTAAAATAAATACAAGGAACTGCTTCAGGCACATAGTGAAAAATCATGATCTTTAAATGTAGCCAAGATATATAATTTTTCTGGTATCCATTTTGCCACCTTCCTATCTGTGGGATGGGGCAAGTTCTAAAAACTTCTAAGACTCAGTTTTCTCAAGCAAAAGGAAATAGACAATATGTCTGCCTAATAGGATCACAGAGAGGATTAAATAAAGCATGCAAAATGACAAGCACAGAATGGATGGTCCAATGGTAGCTTCTTTCTGGATTCAGAAAGAAAGAGAAGAGATCGCACTTGTTTGGAGGTGTTTTTAAAGTGTATGTTGGTTTGGATGGGGCAGAAATGTCAGTCAGGTGTGCACAGACATTAGGCAAGGAACTCCAGATTAGGGGAAAAGAGCTATTTTAGACACAGGGGAATATTGGAGAATAATGTGTGCCAAACGGTTCTTATTAGCGAGAGTAAAATGGAAATTGAGCTGATTCTCATTGAGATGACCTCACACACCTCAAAAAACTAGTTTTTATAGCGGACATCACTGGAAATCAATGAGAGATTTTTAGTATCAAAGCTATGTTTGGGGATAATTAAAGTGATCAGGGTTTTAGTAGATGATTCTAAGAATAGTTTGAAAAAAGTATAGTAATTATTTCCAAACTGTATTACTATTAGCAGAATTTGAGAACACGTGTTAAAAAGTCAAATTCTTGGTCCCAATTCTCAGAGATTTTAAATCAGTAGATCTACGTGAAGTCTAGGGTCTAACTGTGTTAGGAAGACTCCTGCTCACTTCTAAAGGAGTCACTCTGAACCACACATATATCTACTGATGACTGCTAGTGCATTGCACCAGTCAACAGCATGGCCGGAATCACAAGAGAACTTAGAAAAAATTAAAGCATCACTCCCATGAAATCCTATGATATTTTTCTAATATCTTTTGGTAATATTCAATCACCAGCTTGGTATGGCAGGAAACCTGAGAGGTTTCCTCTGGTCTCATCTGCTAACCATTCCTACCACCCATCCAACATTTCAGCTATGCCAAATACTAGTAAGTCACCTGAAAAAGCAGATAACCTCATACCTTTGTGCCTTCCCTCATTTGTTCTCCTTGGTCAGGTATTTTCTTTTGCTAGTAAGAAAAGATTAAATGCACATCCTCAAGACAGAACTCTAGTGTCAATTGTTCTATGGAACAATTTATCAGCCACCAAGAACTATCACTCCTTTGTGCTTTCTTCATAACTGCTGCAGGATTGCAGTACCAACCACACCACAATTAGGTTGTGTAGGTTTTGTTCGCATTTTAGCCTGGAGTATTTTGACCAGTATTCAGTGCTGGATCAGGACAGACCTCAGTGACCAGTATGGAAGAGGTCTTCACAAATATTGGGTCAATGAAGACATCAATGCTATTTATCTATCCTGCCGTATCCTAAACCATTTTATAATATAATATGGGTCATGAGTCAGCTGCCTGGAAAGAGACTCGGAGATAGAGAATTGCTTGCAGGAGATTTATTAATTATGTCCTACATGTCAGCACCTGTAAAGTAGTGAGCAAAGCAGCATTGGTCAGAGCCATTAAACTGGACTTGATCTCAAGAAAGATTTCAGCTAATCCCAGAGGAAGTTTCACCTAATCTTACAGGAAACTCCACATCATTATGCAAACTAAAGAACAGAGGTTGAGTGTATCCCCACTCCCATGTTAACTGGTAAATACTCTGAGACGCCCTTAGGGAAAGCGCATAATCTTGGGCCAGGGAATGTCCCTTAGCCAAGAGCAATTTTCAGCTCAGAGCATTGTTAATTGACAATAGGCAAAACTCTGCAACAGGGATGATGAGGACTTTCATTCTGAAAATGATATCTGGGTGGCATCAGTAAATGACTCAGGTTCTATATTGTATTAAAACATAATCCTTACTGCAAAATTAAATTATTCTTAAAACACAAGTCCAATCTTTAATTTACTTCTCCACCAAAGAGTCATAGTTTTCAATTAATGCCCCCCAAGTCCTTGATACCTCTTATAGTCTTTCTATTTTATTTTATATTTCACATCCTGTTACCTCTCAATTACTTCTGATGAACGTTTTACTCTACTCTCTGATCTCAGCTTTTTAGTTCTCCTCTGACTTCCTCGATGACCATTTTCCTTCCCTCACCCTATTTTTCACTTTGGTTATGGATCACAAATTTAGGATTCAATCTGACCAAGATGGATGCTCCTATGGGAATGTCAACTGAGGCCACAAAATACTTCAGTGTGATGAAAAAGAAGAGAAAAGACTAGACTAACTTTCATATATTCATAGTATATTTAATCACACCTATATACACATATGAAGTTGTAGCTAGTATCTACATCTTTCTAGTCCTGATTCTCCCTGTCTTTCTCTCTGGAGAAGAAAGTTCTGATGCCAATGTTCATGTGTCCTTCTAGTTCCCTAGAATTTCAAAACCATGAACCCGCTCTAAACAGAAGACCATCAAGAAAAGACTGTTGCATCAGAACCTAACCAGCAACTGTCAGAATCCCCTCCAAGAGCAAGCCTTAGACCAGGGATTAAAGTTCAACTCTCACGACAGTGAATTGCCTCTGGCTCCAACACCCAGTCGTGGATGCATCCCGATCTATAAGGAAAGCCGATGGACCAGTTCAACATGTGGGACAGGTAGTATGTGACAAGGAGAGATCTTTACCAAGAAAAAAAAGAATGACATCAGTTGAAGAAGACCACCAATAACTTCAAAGGACAATGTCACCTTAGCCAATCAGGAACTGAAACCTGGTCTGCAGACTCTTCTCTCCATCCGCCTTCCCCACTATGTGGGATTTTCCCTTGAAAACTCAGGTCGCTGCCAAAGTCTGGAGTCAGCCTCCCCTGACTGACTCCCTCTGTCTCTCGGCTCCTCACTATTGGGGTCTTAGCCTCCTGGCTGGCTCTATCCTCTCTCTTTCTCTGTTCCCCACTAATGGGGGTCTCAGCCTCCCTTGGCTGGCTCCATCCTCTCTCTCTCTCTCTGCTCCCCACTAATGGACCCACAACTTGCTTACTCTCTACACCTGTTTGGTATGTGGAGCGACCCTGAACCCAGAGAGTCTGAACCTCCCTTGGTCAGCTCCATCCCTTCACCTTCTGATGAAGCCTCTGCTTGCTCACTGGCCTGACTCTTCTGCCTGGGTTCTTTGAGCAACCCGAAAACCCCCACAGCAACAAAAACAATAAAACACCAACTTCTGTAACTATAAGTCACACCTTATTTTGTTTATCAGAGAAAAGAAAATAGATTCAAGACAATATTATAAAAATGTGTGTGTGTGTGTGTGCGCGCACGCGTGCATTTTGCAGGAAAGGGCAAATTATGTTTCATTTTAGTAGTCAAGAGTTGTTGAATCAGCATTTGGTATGGAATGGTGGTATTATGCATAGAGATTATTTCAATTTCCCTTGGATGAAATCTAAGAATGACGAGCTCTGCAGGAACGCAGAGTCACATGTCTCTGATACCACAGTTCTTTAATTAATATGTGGCAGCTGGCAGCCATTTAAACTCTGGATCTTAGTTGGCAGTATTTTGAAGTTGTACAAGAGAGACCATCGTCAATCTTGCCTCTTCCATTAGCTAGTTCTTTTGGTAAGACATTCATTCTGCTTTTCTAATTATTCTGAAAAGTTAAAATAAGTAAATAAATATTATGAAATCCCTGCTTGAAAGATTCTGGTTAGAGATAGAAATTGGGGAAAACCTTTGAATTAAGAAAAAGGAAAAGGAAAATTTGCCCCACTTTGAACATTTTTTTCTACAACCCAATTTTTCCTTTGCATTATTCTACTTATTGTTTGTTTGTTTGTTTTTTCCTGATAGGACATGAGTGATGGTTGTTAGTTTTAACTGGATTTAGAGTCCATGAATTCCTGATGGTTGGAAGATGGTAGATATGGCCATGGCTTCCACCACCTCTGTTGCTGTCCCACACACAGAATCCTCTTATGTTTTACAAACATGATTCCCATAGGCTAGTCATAGAGCTGCTTTCGGTTCCAATGTCTTTTCTCCCTGCTGATTCATTCTTTGAGATTTATATTCGCTCCCAATATTAACTTGTTGATTACCTACTTAGTAACTAGATTTCTACTGAGTAAGACTGTAGGTGACTGGACGTTGGCTTTTCCCCGGCAAATCTGGCGACCTCTCTAGGAACACCAGTCTCGTCCAGATCAGCCTTCCTCGGTGATCGATGGGTAAGGTGCCTGACAGGACCTCAAGTTCCGGGTCTGCTTTATGATGATACCAACAATCCCTGATCAGGGTGAGTCTCTGCTCCCAGAGATTCCCTAACATGATTATAGCCGAGATTGAGGTCTCACAAAATGAAAGAATGAAGTTGTGGACCAAAGGTAAGTTCCAAATTAAGATTTATTTACAGAAGGAAAGAAAGCTCCCTGCTTAGAGAAGAGGGAGGTGGGGTCCTGAGAGGGTGCCCACAAGGCTTTGAAGCTCAGGGTTTTTAAAGGCTGGTTATAGGGAGCAGTCCTTAGGGTGGTTCAGAGTCTCTTTTAGCCATCAGGGCAAGGGTTGCAAAGTCTGGCAGCCCTGAGGTGGTTTCTGCATTCTTCTTCCTTATCTGGCTTGCGGCTATACTTGCGGCATTTTTGGAAGGAAAAATGTAAATGATGGGTCCTCTTATGGGGGTGCCCTTAATGAACCACTAGTTGATTTCTAACTAACTGCCTGCCTCACTGCTGTCTCTGAGGGTTTAAGACATTAGGAGGTACTGGTCATCCAGCAAAGGACAAAGCAATGCAAACATTGTGATGAATCTCTGTGTCAGGATATCACAACTCGGATTATTCCACATGATATGTAAAACAATACATTTTGTCCCCCACCCTTCCCCCTGTTTGGGAGATATGATTTAATAACATTTCCTGATTTTCTATAAGATCATCCTATGTGTCTTCAGTTTTTTCAAAATTTAACTCGTTAGGGAGATTCTTAAATAGTCTTTGAAGTCTCAATAACAGGAAATGCTACTGAGGAGCTAATTTTCCTTCTTTTCCAAATGTTCACAAAACAGAACTCACTTTCAAATAGATGAGATTTTAAGAATTTAAAACAAATATTTTACAATCTTTGACACAGACCTTATAATTGGAAATCTTAATTTAAAGTAGATACTTTAGACTAGTTTTTAATATTACCTTTAATTGCCCAACTTCTATGATTAGTGCTGAATTGGAACTTGCAAAATCACTACTTTGGTGCTTCATCATCAATACAGGGATGTTTGCTTCTTGGTATTCACTACTAAGACAAGGAGTGGGAGGTTCAATTGCCACTAGCTAATTATAAAATACCTTTTTGAGCAGTTGCAAGGTACTAATCCCAAACAAAACTCAATTCACAAATTTTATTGAATACCTAATGAGAGCCAACGGTCTTGCGTATAGAGTGCTTGCTAATGGAAATATGACTTTTTTAAAAAATAGAATGCAGACAGGCAGGCTGTAGGAAGGAAGAGAAGAAAGAAGCATTTTTATTTAGCTAGCTGTCCGTTTTAGTTAACCCCCTTTATCCCAGGTTGTGAACCCGGGTGCTAGGTTGTATGTGGACTGCATCCCAAGCTCGGGTGTAACACTTGAGCCACCAGGGTATAATGTAAATAATACTTTTTAAGGCAACATCCTGAAGGACTGCCCAAATTTGCATAAAAGGATCGTGAACTCAATAATTAGGTAGGGTCTGGGATATTCTCACTCTTAATACTATGTAAATGCTTATTTATTTATTAGTAACCTCTTGTATTCATAATCAAGAAGTGAGTTAGGGATTGATTTATATAGAGCTTGTTTAAAAATTAATATTATAAGTTGATATTTATATATACTATTTATATATATATATATATACCACTCATATAAAACAGAATGTCTTCCACTTTGTATTCACCAAGGATTTAGCAAAATAGACTCATCTATGTTGACTAAACAACAAAAACAAAAAAGTTTTTCTGATGTACGATATATTTGATACATTCTGTACTCCTGTTCTTGCACTTTGCCATTCTGAGGAAATTCTTCAGAGTATATTCCTCTTGCCCCATATGTGTGTATGTTTAAACTACAAATGATGACAGTATTTGTTCATGTATTGATTAGACAAATATTTATTCCATGCCTCCTCTGTGCTAGAGAATGGGAAAATCCCTCATAAAAACATCAGTGAACATGAAAGATATGTTTCCTGACTTATAGGAGCTTATACTCTAGTAGAAAGGAGACACATTGGACTTACTTCTGCTTGCAGAGTCTCTGAACTACACTTAAATCCAGTTGGAAAGAAATAGGAATGAACACAACACAATTAGATAATTATTATATTATGAAATAATCATGGAATAAACAGACAACTGTTGACTAACAAAAAGAGAAATAATACATTCTAATTAAGCAGAGCAGGACAGAAGAAAGGACACATTACCTGATTCTTGAAGAGCAGGTTGAATTTTGACTCAGGATTCTAGTCACAGAGTAGCTTCTTAATAAGTTTGTATTGAACAAATAAATGAATAATGGGTCAAATACTCCTGGAGCAAGCACAAAGAACTAAATGGCAATGTACAGCCTTCATTGGAATACATGAACAATTTGTTTTGTTTTGTTAATACTCCACATCAGTCGATAGGGGAGATTTTTTTTAAGAGGAAATATAAGACAACGCATGAAAGGAAAATATGTTCAGTGATAATAAACAGGCTTTATCTTAAACCAGAGAGATTAGAGAGAAATTAATGATAACACAAATAAAAAGTTTGTGGTGGTTCTGAAGTAGGTAGAAGCTCACCTTCTGTTCACATATGTCATTTGGATTAGTGGTAAATTAAATGATTATTTCTACTGTAATGGCACTGATCAAACACAAAGACTAATTTCAGAACTATGTGATGAGTGAAATATTGCTATGAACTTTAAACTTTTCTATGCTTCCTTGAAATCAATTCCAAACATGTTTAGAAGGAGTACCTTTGGAAATTAATGTATAGTTACTTTGTATCTTATCTGTATTAAATGTATCAAGTGAGAAAAATAGCATCAATAGGAGGCCAAATATAAGGTAAGAGACAAATTCTTGAGTGCCCATTCCTTCACTCTGCCCTACAAAGAGTGAGGCCTTGGATGCTCAGAAGGGGCACGCTAACTTGGAGACTGAACAATTTCATTCTTAGATACTAAATCCACTGTGCCCATTCTAAAGAAGTATTCTCAGGATATCCTTGGGGCACTGTATTATCCTTGCTCCTCATTGGCAGAGGAACCCTGATTCTTACATAAAAAGAGATTTCCTTCCTTATTGTTGGATGCCTTGTGAATTTAAGAGAAAAATATGGAAATAAAAGTCAAACTTAGAGTTTATCTGCGTAGTGCTATCTGACCTCTGAAACTTTCATGTTCTTGAGAAAACTGAGATTTGGATGATTAAATAATAGTCCTAAAATCACAAAAGTTAAAATCACAAGACCTAGTAGAAATCATGCATAAACTTCTAACTATACGTCCATCAACTCTACAGCTCTCTATCAGCCTCTTATTCCATGAGTATCAGCTCTCCACCACCTCCTCCAGTGGAAAACAGCACATTGTTACAAAAGGATCAGAACAATATTCCAGAAGACAGATGTTGAGAGACTAGTGTGTTTCTTTCTTATTTAGAAGAGTCTGAAGATGAGAAGCTGGCCAGAGTTTCCATGACAATAGAATGAGCAGAGATAACTCTGGTGGGACCCCTGAACTTTAATATGTGGATATATATTTGTGAGTGTTTACGAGCACCAAATGGAACTGTTGGAGAAAGACAAACTGTAGTCATGCTGAAATAATTCCAACTAAATGTGTTTCCTTGCAGGAGCATAGGCACAATCTGGAGTTATGCTGTGGGATGAAGAAGCTGAGAAGGAGGAGGAAATAGACAACCATCTATAAACCAATATCTGATACTCTGGAGTGTTTCCCTGGAGGACTTGCAGCAAGAAGATCCACAGGAATCCATAAATCTGTCCCAAGAAAGGCATATCCAGTCCTTGGCATCTGTGAACTCTAACACCCAGAGGGAGCCAATGTCTGATCAAAACTGCCCCATTCAAGTAAGATATATGGTGACCTCCACCATCACTCTCTCCCCTTTAGAATCTGCATAAAATGGAGATGCGTGCAGAGGAATGGAAGAGTAAAAAGTGAGAACAGCATGCAGAAGTGGTCAGAGCTCTCCTCCCAACTGATGATATGCAAGACTAGGTCAAATATGAATTGTGAGTGAGGATGAGGTTAAAGTGAGAAGGAAGCTTTAAACTGGATAAGAAATGGAAATTTTGATGTTATAATCAGTGGGTCTTTGTTAATACCTAAACTGTCTAGCACGGAGAAAGTAAGAAAGATTTAACACAGCCTTTTAAAAGGTGGTAGCAGGAGGATGACACTGATGCCTTCTTCCATTCCAAGTCCAGATTTTTCCATAAAGTGACAAAGTATGCATCTTATATTAAAAATCAAATTCGAAGCAACATGATATGACTCTTGAGGATTAGAAATAATTTTGAAAATTACTTGTTAAAGAACCTGGTAAGCAGAATGCATGATAAATAAGAATTGCTATTATTATTATTAAAACCATTATAATAGTACTGCTCATATAGAAAAGACAATGACTTTCATAGCTACTAATTGCCCAAATCAGAAGATCAGGACAATGTGGCTTCACAGCCCACGTTTATTTCTGTTTGGTTTCCCAGAGGTTTGGTCTTTCTTGGTTCAGAAGTGTGGCAGGAGTGACCTAGAATGCCTCCAAGTATCCAAAAAGGTTTATTTTTACTGGAATTTTGAAGTGGGCTGGCTTGCTAAAGGAATGCACCAGCCCCAGGGAATGGATATTGACTATTTTTATAGAAGGGTAAGGGTAGCTGTAGATCTTAAGAAATGTAGAAGAAAGGATGGGATTTCAGATTCAGGCCATTGTACCACTGCAATTCACTCAGAGTTCAGAGGAGCTGTCAATGACTGTTGAGGTAAAGAATCTGTTAAGAAGTCCATTAGAATATTAATGCAAGACATTAGTCAAAACAATGAGAATCATTACCAGAAGAGACTGAGAAAAGGTCCTAGGACCTAGCACAGCCAGGAAAGTCTGCCACGAAGTCCTGTAGAGAATCCCACCCAAATGCCACACAAAGGAGTCCCTAACACAAAATGGTATCACCCATACATACCCTTTCAGGGCCCCTTGTCCTATCAATTTCAGAACGCTGTGTTTGCCCTACTAATGGTCTACTTGGGGAAAATCTGTCTTCAGTCCTAGAATGACAATTTATTAGTTCTACAGGTGGTTTATATTTGGAGAAAAGTGAGATATACGTTACTATTCTTTGTCCTGAGTTATATTCAGGAGGAAAGGAACCTCAGACTCAATAGGGACATATTTCCCTTGTTTGGTTTGCAGGGAAGATTTTTAAAACTACTAGAGAAAAGAGAGCCTAAAAAGATCAGGGCAGAAGAGAAAATTCAGATTGATCTAGGAAGCAAGACTCAATGGAGAAAAAAATGAAAGGCTCACGTTCAAGCTCTCTGCCTCAGGTTTAGCGGGGTTATCTCTTTGAAGAAAAACATGACCATACAGAACATCAAAGCTCTTTGCAAATGGAGGGCACCATTTTTCAAGAAGTGGAAATGAATCAATATTATAGCTGTTTTTTATTCTTAAAAAGTCAGTGTTAGGAATGATAGTTTCTAGAGTCAGCCAGTGTATCAGATAAGACATGGTCCACTTTGACTACAAATTCCAGTACTTTGCAAGAATCTGGAAGTGAAAAATTTAATGGGCAAACATGCTTTCATCATTGTCTTTTGTTAATCATGAAATATTTCCTAGTAACCTAAAACCAACTACGCGAAAATGATTAATGAAACTTTGGCAAAACTACTGTTAAAAGCTAGTTAGCAGCTCAAAAATTTTTAATTCAAACAGCTCTCCCATACATCAGAAGCCAGTGACAGAGTGCATGGCATGGGCTTTGACGGGTACAAGCCTAAAGGGGCATGAGTGTCTCTTTGAGTAAGGTGTTTGGGGATTCCCGCTGAGATTTGAAGAGCTGGTTGGATTTATTACTAAAAAAGTTTACAGAGGTAGAAATCTAATAAACAACAAAATATACAACAACCTCCTAGGAAAGATGGTGGAAGGCATACTGTCTTACATAATTCCCTCCATGAAAGCCAATACATTAAAAAAAATAGAGACAGAATTTCTCCCTAAAACTAAATGAGGATTAATTCAAATGTGAAAGTACGTGCCACCATACAGGAAATCAGAAAAGTGTGACTAAAGCAATGAGAAGTGAATCCACATGTGTCAGATGATTGCCAAATTTGGGAACTTTGATATTAACAGTGTTGACAAGAATGAAGGCCAACCGAAGTTCTCATGCTCTCTGTGTCATGAATATCATTTTTAAAACTATTAAAGAGCATGATTAGAAACTTAGTGAAATTGAAATGAATGGTACAATTCTGCTCCTTGGTTTATAACACAGAAAAACTCATACAAGATAATTAGGTGAGGTAGATATGTTAATTAATCTGATTGTGGTAATCATGTCAAAGGATACCTATCGCAGTGTAGGCCATTTTAATTATATACAATTTAATTAGTCAATTATACCTCAATAAAGCTGAAAATAACTTTAAATTTTTAATTAAAATAATTGATACTTCTACCAGTAAAACTTGAAAGATGAATGTTCCAGTAAGCTGGTATACATCCAAATAACGTAGTGCAAACAAACATGGCCTTTGTTTATGTTCACAGTGCCGAATCAAGAAATTATTTGTTGAGTTACGTATAAAGCATGATAGCATTGAGACAAATTTAGAAAAAAGAGAACTGCAAAGCATATGGAAGATAGACACCACCTCAAGACATCAACTCACTTGATGGAAAGAGATTTATTATTGCAATCGAGTTAACAAAGGAATTATTTTTCTTCTATATTGTTATTCCTGAATGTTAAAAAATTAGTATCTGATATTTCCTTGTGATTTCTTTTTACTTTTCAAAATTAAAATATACATTCACAGAGATATACACACATTGCTCAGTAACTTCCGCGGTAAACAATAGGAGAGATGGACTGAATGATTCTTGAAAAGTTTGTTAATAAGGAAGCAATAAATAAGAGAGTGCATTAAAACGGTGGGAAATACAGCGTCAGCATTTTTCTTTTGTTTTGTTTTCAGACTGAAAGGCTAAAGAAAGTTTTAAGACATTGGGGAAAATTCACTAGAAAAACTAAGATTAATATTGCAATAAAGAGCATTAGTAGTCAAAGACAGAAACTGTTGAAAAGCAAGAGAGAAAGAAATCTAATATAATTGCGGAGGCATTTAAAGATAGAGATGTTTTCCCATTGTAAAAGAGAATGAAGGAAAAAAGTTTACAGAAGTGTGATGGCATGAAAGGTGTTTGAGACTTCCCCAATCTGCAGTCTGTTCCTACTGATAGATTTGAGGAAGTCAGTCAGGGTTTGTGTCTTCTAATCACCGTTGCAGACCAGAAGTTGCTCAATCTGCTGTCAGATTATGGAGGTCCTGCTTTGGTAGGAAAAATGAGTCTGCTAAGATGCTGGATTGATGTATAACATTGTGACTACTAGAGAAGAAAGTTTTCCAAAGAGTAAATGTTGACCTTAAGTCACATCCTACCCTAGAGGTCAATTTGTGTTCCTAAGTAGAGATCCTTTTTTGATTTCTTATATGACAATTATTCCTGCTTCCAAATCCATTCCTCTAATTTCTAAATAGGGACAATAGAATATTTTTACCAACCATTTGCACACTGTCTCAAAAGCAATATCGAATAGGTCACATAAGCAGCTTGGAAGGGAAGGAAATCATGCCTTAGTTTTTAAATTTATGATCCCAGACATATACACCATACACTGGAGCAATAAATCCCAGCTGTCACACAGCACGCATTAAGAGAGTTCCCATGCCAAAAAAGATAAAGCAATTCAATCTGATGGCTTCAATTTTCAGTTTGAAATATGAAGCTTGGTTATCAAGTGAGAGTGATGAAGGGAAGGTGTGAATTTGCTTGGAGATGGGCCTCAGACTGTGATAGAAAGAGACATTAGAGACACATGGGAGGATTCTCCTTTCAACGAGGAGATCAGGTACAGTTAACAAAACTGGTTCACTGGTGTGATTTTCCTCAGTCAGAGTCAACAGCTCAGGCATAGACCCTGAGGATATGAGTCATCATTTCCATCAGGAACCAATAAAAGAAAAAAATAAAGACAAACAAATTGACAGCCATTTCAAGAAAATTATAATTAAATCATCCATCAAACAATTCGTGACCAAACAGCTGACAATGAGAAAGTAATTGGGATATTGATTTGATATCCTTGATGTGGTTAAAAACAAAGAAAAGGAGAAATGGAGATTCTTAAGCAAAGAGAGAAAAATAGAAAATTAGGGCATCTACTCTTGTCACTGCAGAGGTTACCTAGTGCTAGGTGATAATAAACTCTAGATTGTAATCTGTGACTGGGGTGCAGATAAGAAAATAAGATGACTCTAGCTGAAGAACTGAGAGACTATGGGATGACTTACTCACGTGGACATTGAAGTCCCCAACAGTAGAAATTGGGAGAAAGAGCGTGATCCTAGAAGGAAAAAGAAATGAAAAGACAAGGTTAGTTTGAGAAGACAGCGATAAGGAAGGAGAAGAGGCCCCGAGCAGATGATGGGAGATTTAGAAGAGCAGGAGACTGGTTCATTCTATCCACACTCACTAGAGGGGAAGGGTTCGTAATCTGAGGATTATAATGAGGAACATGTGGGTACCTGGGGGAAATGAGACACCATCAGCTAAATTGCAAAAGGACAGCAATCAAAGTTGCATCCTCATGGGGACTTAAGTTTACTTAAGTCAAAGTAGTATAAGGAAAACTCAGTACAAATGGTTCCTATGAAATCTGACACATGACTGTCTGGAGTGCCCACTGAAGGATGAGGAAAGGGAAGGGAAAGATGGAAATCTGCATCAGATGAGGGAACATGTACAGAATAGTGACGGAAACCAAGGGTGGAGCAACTCTGGGGAGATTGGTGGCATTGCCCATCTCCTGGTATCTTGAGATGTTTGCAGAAAGCAAATAGTGACTTCTGACTGCCTCTGTTGCAAGCCTTCAAACTGAGAGAAATGACATTTGGTCCACAAGAGATGCGGGCATTCCCTTCTCTTCTCTCTACCCAAGGATGCAGCAGAGACATAGCTAAAAGGTAACTAATAAGGACCAGCATTTTTGTTTCCTCAACTGCTTCCTGACAAATAGTCTGGTCCAGAGGGGTAGGCTTCAGATGGAGCCCAGGTCAACACTCATGAACTTGTGACTCAGTAGTCTGGGAAGAGCTAGAGCTGCTGAGCAAAGTCAAGGTTGAAGAAAAAAATGAGTGTCAATTCTCACAAAATAAATAAAAATTGAAATGGTCGGAGACCTAACTGCATATGAACTTAGCCTTCATGAGATGACGTATGTGTCTAAAATCCAAGGGGATCACTAAATCACACTCCTTGGCAGTATAGAATTCCATAATCTTGGAGAGAAGCCACTTGGAGAATGGTTCTCCCTAGCCCACTCACTTTTACCACTAAGACATACCTGATCATATAGCACAGAGTGGTTTGCGTCCATCATAACCTTGATGTACATACCTCCAATCTAAGTTAGAATGTAGAAATGTACTCTTCAGACTGTATACCTATAGGTGGAAAATCAAAAAATGTCTTCTCCATCTATTTTTGGATAGCCCTCTGTAAAATTGTTCCTATTTAAAATTAGTTTTATGCTAATTATGGAGAAAAAGTTTAGAACAAATACTGATAAAGAAGTAGCATCCCACAAAAAACAGACTAAAGAGAAGGATTTTAATAAAGAAAAGTGCACAGGAAGAATGTGCCTTGGCAAATGAATAAACAGAACAGATTAATCATTTAGCAAAATTTTCTGTCAAGAAAATTGAAGAGAACTCAAATCCTGAAATTAAAAGAATGAAAGAAGTATTATAACTGATTAGGCCTTTTAAAATTTTTCCTTAACTCTTATTGAAGTCTTAAATCTTATTGCATAACAATAGTACACAGGTTTAAGACATGCATCAGACAGGATGTGAATCTAGAAGGGGAGATTAAAGAGTCAAAATAATTAGAGGGAAACTAGAACTTTGAACATTTTGTATCACAACAGAAGAATTAAGAAGTGAAATATTTTACTACAGCAACCCAGGGTACTTATACAGAAGGCAATTTTAAGAAAATTTCTTGGAAATTAGAGAAAAGTTAGTTGTACACAACCAAAACGTGTATCCCTGCTATTCCGGTGATATGATATACTTACCCTAATGTATGGAAACAAAATTAAGGGGACTGAAATCTGACTCAAACTAAGTGACATAATTAAATTTTTATGAAATTTTGGAAGAGTAGGTCAATCGCCTCTGAGGGATATAGACTGCATTCTCTATGGTTCGAGTCCTGGGACTGCAGGGAAATAATTGGTGTGAATAGCTAAATGGAAATAAAATGAAATGCTTCTTCCTCCTAGCCCCCCCTTGCCTACTCCTGCCTTCATTTCTGCCTGCTCCTTTCCTTTAAAAAATAACTCTGAAATTAAGACCTGAAGTCTCAGAACTAAAACAAGCTTTTATTGATTGTTCACTATTTTTCAAGAGCTGTTCTAAAAATTTTAGTATCTTGTCAGTCAGTCTCCAAGGTTAAGTAACTCAATTTACATTGCCCTTATCGCTAAGGGTAAACATTTATGCAAAGTGGTAGGTTGAATAATACCTACCACAGACATCCATTCCCCTTTTCTGGAACCTGTGAGAACCTTGGTTGACATGGCAAAAACTCACTGTGTAGACATGATTCAGTTAAATCTTTTGTAGTGAAAAACTTACTCTGGATAATCCTGGCAGTTTCCGCATAATCTCAAGAATTCTTTGAAGTGAGAATCAGGAGTAGCAGTCAAGTAAAGGAGATGTGATGATGGAAACAGTTTGAGATGGTGACTTTGAAGATGGCAGAAGAGGCCAAGAATCCAGGCTAGCAGATGGGTCTCTAGAAGATAAAACAATGAAGGAAAGAGTTTCTTCCGAGAGACTCCAGGCAGAATGCAACCAAGAATGTGTCAACACCTTGATTTTAGCCCTGTGAGCTTTATCTCAGACTTCTGACCTATGGAACTGAGAGATATTATTTGCTGTTTGAGTCACTAACTTTGTGACCAAGTATTACTGCCAGAGGAGGAAAAGAAAGCAAGTAGTTGTAAATTCTTAGAGACTATAGAAATATTTTTGAAAACCTCTTTGAAAAAATACCCCACATATTAAAGGATGAGCAAAGCTATGACACTCTTTAATCTAGAATTTCTAATAAAATGAACCCAAGTCTACTTAAAACAGAATTATGTTTTAATTATTGAAGCAAGTATGCTCTTAAAAATGTTATTAGAATTCCAGAAATAACATTTCCAACATTAAATTTTCTCTAACAAATATTTTAAAGTATTTACTTTTCCTCATTGCTCTTACCATATATTCTATTTTGAAATAATTTGCATATCATAAAAAGCAATGAGATAGACACTATTAATGCCCATAGACTACAGAGGAAGAAATGAAGAAGCAAACAAGTTATATAATACTTCCAGGGTCATATAGTTCTTAATGACAGGAATCAGATTCAAATACAGATATTCTCATAGCCTTTCACTTAAGTTGTCTTCTTGAAAATGAATTCCTAAATAAAATTTGAAGTTTACTGGGGATTGGCAATTTATCCATCAGAAACATGGATAAGGACTCCTCATGGAAGAATCAAAACTACTGCTTCAATTCTATTTTAATTAAAAGAATTATAGGCCATATTTCATTGATTCGAATATTTCTTTTCTTTTTTTCATTTAATATCACCAATATTGAGATGTGCTTCTCATCGATGGTGTGTCATATTCTATAAAATATGATAAAGGAAATGAATGCATTTAAAACTGACAACTACAAAAACAGAAAGAGATGATCTTACTCCCAGTTTCCCAGAGATGGATGTGGGTTTAGTTGGGATGAGGGTCCAGTGTCGGGTCCAAGTATCATGGAGCATTAAAGACTTTACAATTTAGCAGTCTTTTTTTATTTTTATTTTTTTGGTTGTTACAGTAACTTTGATTTTACACATTAAAATAAACTCACATATATGGCAGGTTCCCCATATACGCAGTTCCCCCATTCCTCAGATACCTATCCACACACCCTGCCCTCCACCACATCAGCAAGAGTCTTCACCACTGTCCAGAGGACCCCAGCACCACGTGCATACTTAGCGGTCTTTTTTTTTTCATTTAAAAAGCATATGAAATTGGGTATGTGTGTGAACATTTAGGAAAACCATATGAAAAACAAGTTGGTGTACCTTTTTTTGGCTTTCAAAGCATTATCTTTATTTTTGGTTTTCAGCAGTTTGCCTGTGATATGCTCCATGTGGTTTTATTTGCATCCATCCTACTTGGGGTCTGCTGAGCTTCTGGCATCTAGAAATCATATCTGTATGTTGCACTTGTAAATCAAATCATCATTTTTAAATCATTTTTAAACTTCTTATAAGCCATTACTTATTCTAACATTTTGATATTCCCACTCATATGGCATGAATCTGATGAAAGTTGTAAGAAAGTTAATATTCTCTGAACTCAGGTTGCATGAAAAAGTGTTGTTACAAGACTTGAAAATTATAGAATGCCACAATTATACACAAAGAGAATGACAGGAGACACAGTCTTAACCTCAGTGAAGGGGACTTTTTTTGATAATTTGTATAATAAACACCCTATTCCATAGAAAGCTGTGTTTGCGTCATCCAGTGGAAGTTCAGATAAAAGTCACTAGAATTGAGAATGGCCGTGTTTTCATGTTCCCTCTTCCTAATGGTGGTAACTCACATGTACTGTCTTGAAGGTGAATACCTGTCTCCTTACAGTCATCCTATTGCTGATTTATAGGGACACTGTGTGCATTCTCCTTGACCATAGCATGAAGTTCTTTGTCATAACAAGACAATGTGTAATTTTCCAAGTTTGGGTGGAAATAAGACATACAGTGGAAATAAGACAACTTGTTGCAAACGGAATATAAAATAAAGAATATTTAAAGTGATTTCTGTAAGTGTCTTCAGAGAGGATACAGATGAAATGTGACTTTAATTTTTCCCTATTAATCCGTTCCTTGTTTGAAGGAAGTGAAAAATTTCCTCTACGTAATAATACTTATATCCTGTCCCTTTAACTGTTCAAGAGCCCCAGGGTCATGCTTGACCCAAAGAGCGAAATCCACTTCTCATACTAAGCTTGGAATAACCTGACTCCAGTTCATCTGTTTTTGTCATAGATGCCTTGAGTCACACTCTATCTTAATTAAATTTGACCCTACACAGTCTGATAGGTGGTCTTTATCCAGGTGACAGTGGTGTTTTTGTGTTATGTATCCCAACTTCATCCTGGAAAGACGATTTCCCTTTTCAGAACATGGGTCCCAAGTTGACAGCTCTTAGCAATCTTAGCATACATGTCCCAGAATGATAACCTCCCAGAAGCCTCAAATCAAGACTCTAAAATGACTATGCCTCTTGTCGCTCTAGTTATCAATTCCCCAGAATATTGGGTCACCTTTTGAATTTTCTGAAAACAAGGAGCCTTACTAACCCTTATTCCTGGATGATGAAAAGTGTTCATTCTCTGCACAGCTCAGTAATGCCAGACGATTCACCATGCTAAAGTGTCTTGAGGAATTTCAAGTGACTCTGCTCTGGATCCTACCAAGAAGTATTGTCCTTCTGTTGCTAAAGAAAGAAAAAACAAAACATCAATCACCTCCAGGGCTACCCAGCGGTCCAGCATCTGGTAACACTAAAAATAACATGTTTTGCTTTTCCTGCCTTCTGAGAAGAATAGACTTTATCAAAACGTTACTCTCTACTTAACTGTTTTGTGCCATAGTCTTGCTCACCTCTTACTTGATCAATCTGATATTCCTGTACAACAGAAGGGAAAACTGATCATAACTGATGCATGTATTAAGTGCTAGACATTTGATTTATACACTTTTAAAAAATCTTCCCAAACCATAATATAAGGTTCCTTTATGGCTGAATGATAAGTCAATACATTTGAGTAATATGCTCTAAAACTCCAACTATATGGGTTGTAGGCAGAATTTGGACATAGATAGACTTGATTCTAAGACCCATCTATTGTCTATTACCCCAAATTTGCAAATGATGTGCTTTTACAAAACCTACAAAATCTCCGCATCTGAGATGTTAGGAAAATGAATCTCAAAGATATTAAGTTGCATATCCATACTAAGGTCTCACAACTGGTAAGAATCAAAGATAAGAGTCAATCCTGCCAAGTCTGTTCAGGTTTTTCAGAGTATTCCTCTCCTTTCAGAGAATAAGAACAAAATCACATTGCATTAGTGGCCATGTCTGGCTCTAAGAGGCTTCCTTTCCTTCCATCAGCATCAGAATGAAGAGGTAGACACTAGGGGAAGTCATCAGTCATTTGGAAGAAACCCTGAACAGAGTCCATCAGCCATAAGACAGGATGTTGTGAGACACCTTTCAGAAATTCTTTTTAAGGACCTTTTCAATACAATTACAACCCTATCCCTGGTATCAAAGGACTGTCAGCAAGCACTTAAGGAACTCACCAGCCTGCTAAAATACCTTACAGACTGATGGAAATTTTCTTTCAGTCAGAGCAGAAAATCAGAGGCTGCCACAGGACACAAGACAGTACTGACGGGGTGAGCAAGGTCCAGCTGCCCAGCCCACTGACCTTTATAAGAAAGGTTGTAACTACCAAAGGATGAAGACTGTGAAGTCCTTCCCTCTGTGGCCTCTGAGACTATTATGCATTTTCCTTACAGGTGCAAAACAGAAAACAAGCCAAAAAGAAACCTCCCATATTTTAAGGGAGAGTCATTTATTCAAAGGAGACTTAGAGGAAGTTAAAAGTCTCCAGTCAAATAACAAATGTAGGAATCTACGATTATGGGTCATCATGTTGTCTGCTTTATGTAAACATTTGCATTTAAGTTTTATGGAATACAACAGGTGAAGAGACTGGCTTCATCACAAAGGCGGTGTGAAGAGTTTAAAAGCCTTGTCCTAATATCAACAGTTAGTTGAGGACAGAGCTGTTCTTCCTACTGCTCAAAGCTCCGGAAAACCCATATAGAGGGTGTGACATATAAGCACATATGTCAGGGAGTGCTCGGGAGACTGGAAAGCGCAGAACTTCACAGCCAGCCCCTAAAGAAGCACGATCCTAAACTGACATGCACCTCAGCTCTCCTCTTCTCTTCTGGTGGACATGGGTTTCCTGAATTTTGAGACACAAGAGCAGGAACAGAGACATAGCTGTGCTAGCTCAGCCAGCAACAAGCTAATGTGCGCTCAGAGCACAGTGTATGTCCTGAGGTGCAGAGTCATTCCAGAAAGAATTCAAGGAGATGCTTGGTGATAGCACCACCTATTAAGCTTATTAGAAGCACAGAGAGATCAAACTTGCTGTGGGCAGGAACTGCTGCAAAAAGGAGGCTAAGCTAAGGGAGTCTCTTATATAGCTGGGGGGTGTAATTTTTCCCTTGGCAGGAATTGTTAGGGACATGGCAAAAGGGTACAAAGGACTGTGAGCCCAGGCACACTATGCCTGGGGCGGCTAGAATGATCTTGCCTACCTGGGTGTTACTGGCTTCTTTCAGCAAGCTTGACGCTTGGGTAGTAAATTGTCTCCTGCTTTATACATCTGCAGTCCTGCCCCATTGTTTTCCAGGTGACCCCCCTTCTCCCTATGCTGTCTGGCATCCATTCTAGGGTGAGTATCTCTTCTTCTCTGGGTCACAATATACATATCCTGAAGGGGATGGAAGTCCTTGGACTGGGATTTCTAGAAGACCCTTTGAATTCATATTCCCCAAATACAGAGTTGTAACACTGTAAGTTGGTGTCTGTTCAGTAATTAATGAATGGAAATAAAACAGCATGCTTTATTTTCTCAGTAACCTTGGACATATTCATCTTGAATTAGAAAAATATTAAACACAATACCAAAGATATTTAAAATCACAAATTATTTCTACTTTTGGAAGAGCCAGGGTAAACTAATATCTTGCGGTTTATAAAATCCACATGTATTTTCTAATTAAATCTTCACAAGTCTTTGAAGCAGAGGATAAAATTCCCAGTTAAGATTCCTAAGAACTGGGGAGTAGAAATGGCTGCCCAAAAGAACAGGACCAACAGGTGCAGATTCATCATCAACCTTGTTCTGACTCCAGATCTTACGCTCTTCACATGCACACACTTTTCCTTCAGATGAAGTCAATAAAATCCATTTTTAGCCTACAATAAATTAAAATTCAACATTTGTCCTCATTGGCTGAAACTGGGAATAGGGTAACATTTCTGAAGAGTTTGAGGGTCCTCAAGTTGCAGCGTGTCGTTTTCTAAGAGTGACGATGAGGACAAGAGTGAGATGGAATCGAACACAGATCACTGGAAGGCAGAGGCCCAGTAAGCACCCCAGTGCAGTGGGACTCCGCACTAAATTGTCAAAACATGCGCTCCTGCCCAGAGCTAAACCATTTCTCATACACCTTCCAAAAGTCCTGCCCCAACTATCAAGCTTTTCAAGTTCCTCTTTTATTTGAATGAAGCAGAATGAGTGTTTCATTTGTTTGGAAAACAGAAATGCATTAAAATGGACTAAACCCACTTCTTCTCCAGAGAGAAGGACAATGAACCCCTGGGGAGCTGTAAATGGTTACAGTTCCCTACTGAGCAGAGAAGTCTTAGCTAAAGGTTCTCACTCTGTCAAGAAACCTCCAAGGGAGGGACAGGTTGTAGAGACCATTGTGACAGGAACTGGCACAGGGACACTCCCCAGGCCCTGGAGGTGACCAGAGGTTGGCCCTGTGGGGTGACGGGTAACACAGAAGGGTCAGCCTGAACCCTGAAACCGGAGATCTGAGCAGGGAAAATGGAAGCAGGTGGAGCCAGCCTTCCCCACCCTTGCTCCTCCTCAGGCGGCTGGTGTCTTCCTGCAGCAGGAGCCTCCCAAGGCTGAGGCAGAGAGAAGCATTCAGGCTTACCAGGATTCCTGCCTCCCGCAGCCTCCAATTCAAAAGGAGAAATTGGCCATCTCTACCTCTTGCAGAGATGGGGGAGGAGATGCAGGAAGTGATGGATGTCAGGCTAGGTATGTAGTGGCCTCCATTCCAGAGCCATCCATTCCTGCTGCAAACTGAGACAGGTCAGATCCAGAAATGGTGGACTCCTTGGTTGCTGGCTAACAGAAAAGTTTATCTGCCCTTTGCTCCATACAATGTCTAATAGTTTCTTTCTCCACTTCTAATTTTTTTCTAAAAAAGAAAGGAGGAAGGGAGGGAGGAAGAAAGAACAGGAGAGGAAGTAGATGCATTTATATTTATTTATCTATTTATTATTTGGGGGTCTGTCCCCTGACATGGGAGTCTGTTCCAGAAGCACTGAAGGCTGGCCGAGGGACAGGAAGGATGTCTCAGTGTTAGCAGGTTGCCCAGGTTAGCCTGGGTCTTGGCCAGGTGCCACAGCAGCTCGATCACAGGAAGGTTTGGCTGCCTCCCCAGTCCTGGCCCAGGTCCTTACATCCACTTCCAGATCCTTCCACAGGCTGCAAGTTAGGTCTTGGAATTCAGTCTCAGGAGGGAATTTCAGAACCATTCGGAGGATTAACTAACAAAAGTTTCACTCGAGGAGAAAGAAGAGGTATGCTTAAGAGTAAGAATGAGTCTTCCTCTTTGGAGGAAAGGGAGGAGGAAGCAGGTTAGGAGATGATGCCAACCATACATAGATCAAGTTTTAGGCATTTTGTGGATTCATTTCTTCCTTTCTGATCTGTCTCTCCTTTGTTAATTAGATTTGTCTATTGCAGTCTATTGCAGTCTGGTTTATCTCTCTTGTTAACTTTTCGCTTCTTTTTTCTCAGCTTTAACACCTCATTCTGTTTTTCACCCCCAGACCCCAGGGGGGGAAACCAGATCCTTGGGTTTTAAACGGTCCACATTCCCGCCCTCTCAGCCCTCCTGAGCCACAAGGGCATGCCCTGGCTGCTGTTTGGTAAAAGACAATTGACTTTAGAAGCCATTAACTGCCCCCATAATAAGGGGATCTTTTGCTGAGTTCCCCCTTTTCATTGAAACCATTAACCACAAACCATTATGATGATTATTCATTCCTCCACTTTGATCACTCCCTAGCCTATTCTCTCTAAATATGCTTGCATCACTATCTGAGAGACTGAATCCCACTAGGCTGCCTTCAGCTGGCCTCCCTAAACTGGATTTAGCACAGCAGAAATTTGGTCAAAAAAGCTTACAGAATCAGCTCAACCACCTGAGTGAGGAGCTTTGGACTCTATCCTCTGACTGTCTTCTCCAGCCCCAGGTGTGGGTCCTCCACCTGCTCCCCCACCCTTACCTGGTAAGCTCTTGTCTAAGGCATTGTTTGGCCTTTGGCTAATTTCCATCACCACCAAAGAACTCACAAGGTCCCTTGGCTGAACCCTCTGTGTGATAGAAAACCACGTTCCTACCCACAACCATGTCAGTGATGTTCAAAATAACTGGCTTCCAGCCACTGCGAGTGACACTAAGCGCTGGAACATTAAGCAAGGAGCAGTTCCTTCTGAGGACCTCAGGTTGCTTAACCACATCCTGGAGAGCTGGGCTGCCACACCTCTTCCTGAATTACTGTGAAGGTGCCTTGGACATGAACTCTTGGGCAGATGCAGAGGGGAGAGCACCGTAAACTAGAAGATCCACATTAAAAAAAGATGAACTGTAATATGATGATGTTTAGGTAAATAAGGGTACTATTTGGGGAAAGGGCCCCAAACCTTGAAACCTTGAAACCACTGCTGTACTTCTTCCCCCTGGGGACAAACCTTCAAAATCCCGGGCTGTGAGCTTCACACTATCAATCCAGAGCATAAAAATGTTTCCTAAAATGTCCCTCTTGAATGTAGCAGGCTGTGAAGTCCCTGAAATATTCTTTAAAGAGTTACCAGTCTGTGAACTGGTCCCTGGGGTAGATTAATTAGTTGTCTAAAGCAAAAACAAAACAAAATAAAAGAACAAATCCACAACCAAAATATGTGTATTTATAATAGTTTTGCATTGAATCCTGATCTCAAGGAACAGTTTTGAAATTTCCCTGAGACAATGACCACGTGACCAATTTTGGAAAATAAAACTGTTAGGCTGGCCCAGGGACAAAAGCAGCAGCGGCCATGCCCTGGAAAGGCCAAGCCCGGGAAAAAGGTGGATGACGTCAGAATAAGGGATGCGACCCCCACACCTGGATTCACAGGGCCAATCCCCAGTCGCCACATAGGAACCCCGCGAAATTCCTCTGCTTAAAGAGCCGGTCCCCCTTTGTTCTGGGCGCGACTTCCCCAGGCCTGTTTTGCGGACTTGGGAGTTTCGCCCGGGTGTGCAAACCCCAATAAAGCCCTGGCTATTCGACATTTTTTGTCTGATTGAGCTTGTCTCCTCGCGGAACCCAGAAAAACCTTACAAAAACCTGTGTCGTTTCCTCCATTCCTAACTGCATGTTCCCATCTTATGTCCTCATAGACATTGTCAATCACTCCTCTGATCTTATTCTCTCTATGATGCAGATGAGATCACTATGCCAACCTGGGGAAAGTGGTCTGAAAGCTCTCTGTGTGGCATGCTTTGTCTCTCAAGAGTATGCTGGGATTTTAAATCTCTCTTACACTCTGTTTTTTGATTAATAGTCAATGCACTGGGCTCACTGGGCTAAAATGGAAAACAGTTTCCATCCTAATACCAAAACTCATGTTGACTCCCTTACCTGTGAAATCAAAGTAACTCAAAATAGATGAGTTGATGTTCTGATAATTGTTAGGCTGGCCCAGAAGGACAAAATGGCGGCCATACCCAGGAAAAAGGAAGCTGACGAAACCACACCTGAAATCGCAGAACCAATCCCCAATTGCCACGTATGAAGCCCGCGAAATTCTTTTGTTTAAAGATCGCGCTTCCCTTTGTTCGGGCGCGACTTCCCCGGCCCTCGTTCTGTGGACCGGAAAACCTCACCCGGGTGCACAAACCCCAATAAAGCCGTGGCTATTCGACTTTTTGTCTAATTGACTTTCTTTCCTCGCGGAGCTCAGAAAAAACCTTTCAATAGTATATGTATATGTGCATAAATATGTAGGGAGGTCAAAGGAAAAGTTCCCCCATTTCTCTGAGGTTCTTCACAGGCTGGACAAAGTACCAGGGAGTGAGCCAGGAGAAGCAGCGGGAAGGGAACAGAGGCAGTTCTCCAATCAAAAAGGCAGCAGACCATGAGTGGTGCCAATCTGATATTCTCCAATAAAGGGGTACCTTTAAGACTTCCTTAGGTTGTTGCAAAGTAGCCAACAAGATCAGAGAGACATATACCAGTCCTGGACTCCTCAGTTCATGCCAGTCGGGGGATGGTTGGTGTCTCAGGACTCTGATCCCCACACGATGCCAAGATCCCTGGTACATCTCAGGTGGTGCCTCTCTTTGGGAATCTAGTGGGGTCATTCAGCCCCCAGAGAGGCTGTCCAATCCCAAATGTCTCTCACTCAGCTCCAGAGAGTCTGGGGATTTCACTGGGGACTCCAAATGTTGCAAAGGTGCCAATGAGATCAGAGAGACATATACCAGAGTAGAATTTAGGAGGAGTTTATTAGCTGGTGACCGTATGGAGTAAAACAGACTCAAATCATATGGCCTGAACCCAAATAATGCAGGATATTTATAACTTAGGGTTTTTTTTATTCCTCTGGATGTCCCAGGGTATGTGCATAAGCGGTTTACAAAAGTAGAGATGACATTGTAAAGTAGAGGTGAGGGTCGGTTTGCATAAGTCCTAAAGTAGAGGTCGGTTTGCATAAGTAGAGGTCACACCCTAAACGTCTTAAGCTATCTTGTGTGACATTTAGCTTCTTCCTAGATCTCGGCAGATTTACAGAAACCCTTTCAGCCGTGGTCTTATTGGGTGGGTCTAAGGTTTCTGTTTCACTGCCAGAGGATTCTCTAGAAAGCAGGGACCCTAAGGCTCTGTGGTTTACAGAGTAACCCAGCAAAAATGAGGTTTCTCTAGTTCCTCGTTTCAGGTTGGGGATAAGAGTTACTAGATTCCTTAAAAACATCAGTCCAAAGTTCTTGGTAGCCTGCTCCCCTCTTGGAATATGGCTGCCCTTAGCCTTTCTCTTAATGGGTGTCCTATCTTCAATAAATTCCATTTGATTTTGCTTTCAAAGGCTGTGCTAACTTCTTTGTTCCTATAGCTGTGGGTCCCACAAAATCTTCTCTCTCATCCACAAGTACCCTGGAGTGAGACCCCAAGATTCTCCAGGTAACAAAAGGAACAAATTAACATTAGATGGAAATTAACATTCCTCTGAAAGTAAAGACAAATAACTTCTTTTCCTCTTTCTTCTGGAGAAGAGGATGACAAGGGTGGAGGTCCAGTGGGTAGCAGATGGCTTCTTTGATTAAGGGGGGCGATGGGTGTCTTCTCTAACAGTGGTCCTGTCCTACCCTGTCCTTGGTTCCTCATGCCAGAGTATAGTATATACAAGAGACCAGCGCTGAAAGGGTTGGGATAAAATGTTTCAGCCCCTTGTGTATGTGTGTTGTGTGTGTACATACATATATATATATATATATATATATATATACACATATATAGTCTTTATATATATATATACATGTGTATACTTACATATACATGAGCATGTTACATATAGTCTTTGTGTGTATTTATACTTATATATACATATAATAAATATATATGCATATGATAAAATAGATCTATATGGTTTAAAGCTAAGAGAATGATAGATTTCATTCAGTGTTTTGCAACTTGGAGTGTAATAATCCCTGTGGTTTATCCTCCTCAGTCTACTTTAGGACTTATGCAAACCGACCCCGACCTCTACTTTAGAATGTCATCTCTACTTTTGTACTCAGTAGTCAGAGAACTAACTGATGTCACAACATTGCACCCAACTTTGAGTCAGGAAAAAACCAACTCAGTGTTTCACTCAGTAACTCAATATGGCCAATGGACCACCCACATCAGAACAACTTCTGGTGCTTATTACATTCAGGTCCCAACCTCCCTCCTCATCTCCTGCATCAGAACCTCTTTCCTGTTTAATGATACTACCCGTAAATAAAGTATCAATGATCATAGAGACATTATGAAGACCAAATGAGATCATTCAAATAGCTTCCTTGTATAGGACTTGGCATTAAAAAGGGCCTTAGCAAATATTTGTTGAATCTCATGAATATCTTATTTCCAGCTACAGGCTAACTTCAGGGTAAATGCACAGCTTTCTGGTTCCCCAGATGCTCCCAGAAATGATTTTCCCTGAGCCTTTCTTTCCTGCCTCCTCTTTGCTCCCTCTGACCTTTCTATGACCTCATGCTTCTCTCTCTGGGCTGAACTCCCCCATACACAAAGCAGTCACAGCATGTAGGTCCATGGCCCATTTTGGGACCCATGAAAGTCTTCAAATGCTTATAGATCAGAATAAAAATGTAATGCAATGCATGCTAGATTCTATTCATCTTGTATCAACTCAGTTGGCATGCTGAGAGAAAGACACAGATTGACTGATTGATTTGGAGGCAGTTGTCCATGAAGATGGTCACCAGTCTACAGTCATAACATCACCCAGCCCTGCTCTTTCTCCCCTCCTTTCCCTGATTATTCCAGCCCATCATTTAAGGGATCAACTTCTACAATAAAACTTCTCTGAAATAGGAGAGAGAGAGCAAGAGAAACTTAAAAACTAGTAACCGCAGTGTTTTAGAGAAAGTTGGGGCTCACGTCAGAATGACCTGCCACCCCAGGTCCCATGATGAGACAGTGGGAGCCTCTGTCCTCCAAGACTTCCAGGAGAGAAAAATGCAAAAGGAGCAAATCTGTATATATCCAGCAGGAGTCAAATCCAAATTACTTGCAAACATAATGAGGGATGAGAGAAATCTATAGAATCTCATTTCCTCTCCTGGTTACAGAGAACACTTATTGGCCAATCAATTCTAATAATTGATTAGTTAATAACAGACTGCATTCACAGCTGTAGGCAAGTGTGAGTCCACTCTCAAGGCAGCAGCTTCCTCCAGGGACAAAAGGAGCCAGCCAGGCAGAATGAAGTGGTGGGACTATCCTCCCATCAGAGAGTCATTGAAGAAACACTCCCTAGCTTGCTGAGAAACTGCTGACTTTTTTTTTTAAGGGAAAGGTGTAGTTAGGAATGAAGGTAAATAGGCAGGCAGGCAGGAAGAGAGAGAACAAAGAAGCATTTTATTTTATTTTGGTTGTTGTATCTGAAGGCGCGCAGGCCACATAACCCTGGGTTCGAGTCTGGGGCCTAAGGGAAAGCAACCAGTGTGAACAACTAGATAAAAGTTGAAATGAGATGCTTTTTTTTTTTTGCTCTCTACTCCCCCACCAGATCCACCCACTCCCCCGACCCCCGCCGCCCCGTCCGACATAGGACCAGGACAGGAACCCGAGTTTTGGGGATATGCATGGACTGTGCTTCTTTCAAGGCAACTGACCCAACTACTACTCCACCAGGGTGCACCCCTTCTAACCTTTTAAGAATTCTGATTGGTTATCCATTGCAACTCATCCACTATTTTCCTAAGTGTGCAAAGATAGCACTACTTAGAAGTTCACAACAGATGTTTCAAGTTTCATCCCATTGCTTTTGCTTGTTTGTTGCTTTTTTATTTTACGGAGAAGAACAGAAAGCATAAAGGAATAAAAGTGCTTACATTATCAAAATCTTCTTGTTATCAAAATAAGTTACCTACTTACTGAGAGTACACCTGGAATTCTTTAATGAATAAATAAGATGCACTTAGAATTATCACTTTTTTGTTTATTTACTACAGGAGTTTAGAAATAGTTGCCACTGACTTCAAACACTACCCTATGTTTTATGGTATTAATTTAAAAAGGAATTGAGTCTCCCTTAGAATGTATAGAAAGCTACTTTCTAAGTAAAAACTGCATGATGTATAGAAATCTACTTTCTAAGTAAAAACTACATGAGTTTTAAATGAGTGTGGAAATAGATAGCTGTGTATTTGTGACTGCTTTTAGAATTCACAGATTTCAAATGACAATTTGTTACCACTCCTAGTCTTGTAAACAAGCAGTGAGTGCTAGACTGGCAAAGTACTTTAGACTAGCAAAGTTTCATTGTATTGATAAAGTTTTCTGAAGTTATAAACACTAGCAATCTATCTGATTTCTCCTAGTCTCTTTCCTCTTGTTGAAAAGGGGACTAATACCTATTTATTTGTGTGGTCTTTAGTTGTAAAGAGATGATGATGATTATTTCAGCAATTTTCCATTGAAGTTATGCTATTTCACCATCTGTTTGATCAACAAATTAGATCATACCACTATTACCCTTTGTAGTGGGATAAAGAATGAGACTATAATGCTTCAAGCTATATTAGCCTAACAAGTTTTTTTAAAGTTGTCCTCATCAAAATTATGTTGAAACACTGGTCCTCTGCAAAAGAAATAATATCAACATAGAGCTATACCTCCGGTAATATTTTGTACTTGCTTCAAAAATAAAGACAATCAAATCAATTAACCAGAGTAATAAAAATAATATTGAAGGAAACTATTGTATTTTTGGTATTATGGTTACGGGTATGCAGATGTGTATATTGATTTATTTTGGGTTTTCTTACTTGGAGTTTGCACCTTGAATCTGTAAGTTTGTGTCTTTAAAAAATTTGCATAATTTTTCACCATTATTTCCTTTTTTTTTTTTTAAAGGGAAGTTGAAGGTAGGAATGAAGGCAAGAAGGCAGGCAGGCAGGAAGAGAGAGGAGGAAGAAGCATCTCATTTCAATTTTTATATAGTTGTTCACACTGGTTGCTTTCCCCTAGGCCCCAGACTTGAATCCAGGGTTATGTGGCCTGCGCTCCTTCAGATGCAATTGACCTAACCACTGCTCCACCAGGATACGTGATTTCCTAACATACATTAGAGAAACACTACGCTCATTCTTTTTTTTTAAGCTCTTCTTGTTTTAAGAATTGCATTGCATTAACTTTGTTTTACAAATTAAATAGTTTCCCTATTTGTGAAATATATGTCGGCACACTCTGCCCTCCACCACATCACCAAGAGTTCTTCCCCACTGTTCAGTGGCCTCCGCCACCACTTGCCCGCCTCCCTGTCCCATTCCCTATGGTAACCCCAGTCCCATGGCATGTGTCCGAAGGTTGGTTTGGATTTGTCTGTTCCTTTGTTTTGTCTATTCATGTTCCAAATATGAGTGAGGTCATCTTTCTTGTTTTGACTTATTTCACATAGATAATCCCCTCTAGATCCATCCATGTTGATTCAAATGACAGGGTTTCCTCTCTTCTCAGGGCTGCTTATACTTCCTTCTTTAATAGTGAGAACACTTAAGATCCATTTTCTTAGAGCAATTTTTAAGTATGGAATAGAGTGGTGGTGTCCCCAGCTGCACATGAGACTCCCAGAACTGATCTTATCTTTATCATGCACTGTTTGTATCCTTTGACAAATATCTCTCACTTTCTCCACTTCCAGTGATTTCTGTGAACTCCCTCTTGTAGATTCCACCTACATGTGAGATTATTGCAGGAAACTCTTTTAAAGTCTATACCTTGGCAGGAGGAAAAATCAAAGCTTTTACAGCCCAGATTGGTACCAAAGCGAAGTCTAATGTGCGCTGATACAGGACACAGGGTGAGAAAGAGATTCAGGAGCCGAAGTCCAAGTGACTGCAAGAGACGGTGAAAAGCACGACGGACAAAGACCAATCATGGGGCTTATCTGAAACTGTCCCCAGAACCCTGACTGGAGCATTTGCTGACGGGTTTCAGAGAGATCCATTTGTATTGCAAGATTCTTGACTGTGCTATTTCATAGGTGTGACAGAGTTCATTTCAGCATGTGAGCACCTTTGCACTAATTCTTAGCTCATCTGAACCCAGAAACCCACCACATGATGTAAAAGACAAGCAGGTAGGGTCACCTGCTCTCGGTTGCCCAACATGAATTCAGCAGTAAGAAATGCCTCCTACAAACTGGAAAACAAGTCCAAGCCCAGTTCTATTTGGAACAGCCCTAAAAATAAACGTCCTGAGCTGAAACACTGCATATTGAAGAAGGAAAACTTTCAGGCTGCCTTTCTCTGTCGGTGCTTTATTTACATGTGAGTCATTCGGGAATGCATTATTTTCTACCTAGTCTGCTCATTTTCTTTTTCCAATCACTCTTTATATTTCAGAGGTGATTTGTCACTTGTCCCACCTCCAAATGCAACTGTGCATACAAGAGCCGGCAAATTTATTTGGCCATCGCTTTGCTTCTTGTAATTTCTTTTCGTAAAATCAAATTCTAAAACCCTTTGACTCCCCACCATCAAAATGCTTCAGCTCATTTTAGAAAAAATGTTTTTGATAGCCAGTTTAATGTCAGTAATTATACTACATCCGATCATAATTGACTCATTGTATTAAAGATTACTACTAGTGGAAATTCTTCGATGAGAGCTGTATTTTAGAAACATTGTTTTAAATGATCAGTGCATTTTTTTTTTTTAAGGTTTTGTATCACTTACAAAGAAAGCTGGCTACGGTTACCTTTACTTTTTGAATGCAGTTCAGTCTTATTCTCACTGCTATTTCTGAAAGGAGTACCATTCAATAGTGCTCTCAATCAATGCAGCTGGCTGCAAGGAGAGCTAGCATTCATATCTCTGGCAGTCAGTCACTAACTATCGTTCCATAGTTCCACAGTAATCATTATACCACTGAACAATGCATCAATGTGCCTATGTTTGGGTAGTAGTATGCTCGCGTCATTTAATTTCAAACCCCAAATTATAATATTCACTAAGAATGAGTAAAGAGCAAAAAATGATAGCGCCAAAATAACTAAAACTACAGTGTTTAACTAAAATCACATCTTTGGTTCTTACTTCCCCAAGGAATGCCCATACTTGACATGAGTGAAGCAAAAAAAGGAATAAAGTAAGAAATGGAAAATAAAAGATACTCTGCCTTGGGCTTATAAGGGGACAAGAACTCTCTAGTCCTATGTGTATAACGATGGGTCTGGTCCAGGTAATGTCTCCCATTTTTTCTGCTTGTGCTGCTCATGAGACTAATGACATTTCATAAATGTTTACCTTTCAAAATAAAATCAAGTGCATTTCAGGGGATTTAGACGTGCTGGGAAGGAAATATCTTAGTCATGAAGCATCCATAACTAGACATAAATATCATGGTACATTTTGTATTCTGAAGTTGTAACTTAAGAACAGGATGGCAATTAAGACTAGATTACAAGATTTATTAAATAAAATATATCATAAGTGTCTCTGAAAATACCTAGAACTTGGAGCAAGTGTTTGGTAACACATTGTTCTGTATGCATGCAAATGGAGCTTACGGAATAGCTGTTTACCACAGGAAGACCCATGAGCTTATTGGCACAAGGAAGATGGAAGACATTGCATCGACCTTCGGTGGATGGTCCATCCGCTGGATACTAAAAACTACAAGGAAAACTTCTTCCACCATGGTACCATAACAGTTTTTCCACGGATTATTTAACTTTGGTCCAAGTGTTTTTGCATTTGAACATCACAAACTAACAGCAAATCTTTAGAACTACCTTGCTGACTTCCCCCCAAGAGTTCTCTCAATATTCTTGGTTACTGCTCCTGATTGGTGCTCCCCTTGTCTCCAGCTTCCCTTTCAGTGACTTCCTGAAAGCCCATGTCCTGGCTAGAGTCATTTACCCATTGCCAGCCCTGGACCCCCAGATCCCTTTGCAATCCCTGAGCAATATGCAATTCGTCACTCTCCTTTTATTTGCCTTGCCCCAAACTTCATGTAACAGATTAAATTTCTGAAATCTCCTCTCCTGTATCAGTCTTCTAATCCTGTTACTAGTCTGCTTGGCTTCTGTGGTATTTATTTCTGCAAAGCCCTGCTCCTTGTTTGTGAGAAGGCAACAGAAGCAATGTTCCCATAAGGCAGAAGTAGTCACACAGAGGTGCCTATAAAGACATCTAGACCAAAAGTTAGGAAACCTGACTTAAGGTCAGTGTTTCTGCCAACCTTCTATGTAACCTTAGACAGAAAAGTCATTACTCACTGAAGACCTCCTCATGTCTTTGAAGAATACAGAACAGATTTCTCCCTCACTCAAGTTTCAGATAGAAAATGGTAATAAAGCAAATGTATGAACATCAATCTTGGGAACTTATTTGAGCCGAAATTATTTATCTTCATTATTTCCTTTCCTTCCTGAAAGGCACTCATCATAGATTTCTGCATATTGCAGTTAACTTCTTTAGTTAGTCTCATCAGTAATGAACATTTTAATAGCAGAGTTGTTTTTTTTTTTTTTTTTTTTTTTTTTTTCTGGAGGGTTCGAATCAAAGGCAACCCATGAAATGCGAAAGCATCCCTACCACCTTGCTCAGGTCCTTCATACTGAAGGAGGGAAACAAACAAAAAACTGAGACATTATCTTGGAAAGGTCAGTCAGCTTCTGTTTTCTCAAAAAGAAAAAAATCCTAAGAAAAATAAAAAAGAAGAAAAGCCTGCCACCTTATTGATAATTCAAGGTTGTTAACCAAAGCCTTCACTTCTGCTCTGTTGGTGCCTCTTCCCCCAGCCTTCCATTTCCCAGACATCAGAGGAGGGCAAATTAGATCATATATTTGAAGTACTTGGTCTCCTTGTAGGAGAGGGGCCGTATAAATCTTTGGTGCTGTCACTTTCTATTCTTTCCTTGTCTTTGACCTTAGCTCACTGAAAGTAATTTATAACTCCTTTTAAGGGCACCTGAGAATAGCTTCCTGCACCTCTCAGGTAAAGAGCCTGAGGCAGGGAGCAGCTCCCAGTCACACTCACTTGACTACAGCACCCCTTTCACTTTCACTCCTTGAGTAAACGTAATTATAAAGACAATAGCAGCTGTGACTTGCCACTGGCCGCCAGAGGTGAGATATTGTCAGATTAAGTTGGAAGGCAGAATGCAGCTTTCTTGACATTTCCCCTGACTGCCCACCTTTAATCAGGGAAGGAGAGTCCAGCTTCTTGAGAGCCAGAGGGGCTGCCCATACTTAGGAAAGTATGGCTTCTGTTGCTTTTGCTTTTGCTTTTGCTTTGTCTTCATTTACTGACTTTTTACGTATCATTGTATGACTCAGAAGGGAACACAGACACAGATATGTCCCCAGATAAGAATGATTACAGAAATAAACAAACCCCGCACCCCCCCCCCGCAAAAAATAGAAATAAAGTCAAGAATATTAATCCCCTCTCTTATTTACAAGCATCAATTTCATCCCAGCACTCTAACCAGGCAGTTCCATCCTTCTTACCATCTATACCCAGTCACAATTTTCTATCAGTTTGTGCCCCCTGAATAGCCTCCATTTAGCAGCTTCCTCCCTTCATTAGGACCCTGTAGAGTTTTCAGAAAACTTCTGTTCTGGTGGGATTTCTTCCAGTGTACGAAGTGTAACTCTCATAGGACCTGGGTCTTGTGACTTTAGGAAACAGAAATTCTGAGAGGTAAAGTCTGCACAAAGTGGTCGGAGTTCAGAACCAGATGCAAAGTAGAGTCCAACATAGAGGCCAGGAAATAAGTGAGCAGGCAGGGAGGAAGTGAACTAAAAGCAGAGAGCCCTGTGCTGTGGAGGCACCTGATCTGGGGTGACAGTAAGGTCTGGCCTCAGAGGAAGGAAAGAAGTTGTGTTATCTCTAACCAGGCACCTGCCCAAGTGTTTTCACATCTCCCAGGTGTGTCTTAACATGAGACACTTTAGCACTCAAGATCTGATACCAAAATACATTGTCAGTCTCATCCGTTCTTTCTCATAGAGTCACTCTAAACTATAAACAAAATTTAAAGCTTACTGCTTTTCACTTGCATACAAATGACAAATCCAATTTGGTCTTTAAATTTTAATTAAAGGAAAATGCCCTCTTTTGAGGGTTTCTTTATCCATAGGCTTCTGCCTCTGTACGTCTTCTCATGCTTTGTCATCTAAATATTACGTTTTTTACATGATGATATGTTAATTATTTTCATGTGTTGCTTTCTTCTTTTAAACTGAGTTTTTCTTTCAGGCAAATCTATTTTATTAACTCATTTTATTCTTAGCATCAAATACTATGACTAGATTGCAATGTATAACATACACTTTTACTGAAAGCAAACTCAACTCCATGCAAGGAAAGATGATATAAAAGAAAACAAGGGAGAAAGAAGAAAAGCAACCACGAACACTATTGAATTAAGGATTATTTCTCCATCATTCCATGTTGTGAGATTATCTTTCACATTGAGGAGGAAATGGGACATGTGATGTGATAGGCTGGGCTTATGTCTTGGGAAGAGACACCAGCGTTGTTCAGTATGCTGTATGAGTATGCCAGAGGCCACCAACCTTCCCTTTTGTTTTATACTCACCAAAGGATCTAGTCAAGCATGCACTGATTCAAATCAGCCAAGACCAAACTAAGGTGGTTAGGAAGACTGAAACAGTAGTTAAGAACGATGTTTTATAAGGAGGACATTGAAGCAAAGAAGACAAAGTACGATTAGAGTAAGAGGTTGCCTTACTTGGGAAGGTCTAATTGGTTGCTCGTGATGCACTACTCTTGAGTTTTACATTTTGTTGATTCGAGTGCATGGATTCCTGCTTGTGTTTAGAGCAACGACATCTCCTGCTCTCCTCGTAAACAGGACCTTGACAGCAATTGTGGCCTATTTTTGATACAGACTGATCTCTTCCTCTACCTCATTTGGTGATATACTACAACAGAACTATTTTACATCTATAAGCTTCTTTATAATTTGTCAGAATTAGAAAGATCAAGGAAATTAAAATTTCCTAGGGCCAATATTTAAGATAATGGCTTTAGTTGGGTGGACTATTCAATCAGGTTTGTTGATTATAATCCCCACTATGTATAGTATCTTTCACTTGTTGACAGTAGTATGCTAGATAATTATGTGAAATATTTAATATGAACATTATAAAGGTAACTATCTTACATAAGAAAACCAGAGTTCAGAAAGATGACATCGCTTTCTGGGTTTTGCGCAACCAGTAGGTAGTAAAGCCAGGAATCAAACTCAGATTGTTACCAAACCAAACTATGTGTTTTTCTTCTTTCCTTCTGATCCCTTCCTGTAGTCAACGCTGGCCCTGATCTCTTCACTCATAATCCCTATCGTCACAGTTACTTTAATTTCATTGTCTTAAATAAATGCAGTTTCCATGGAAAAACTCTCCCACCCAATCCAGGATTTATAATCAAGCTTTCAGAACTAAAGTATAGTTTTCTTCCTAGGCAAATTAATTATAAGCTTTGATTAACAACACCTGAACTTTTCTTGCTCACGCTGCTTCGTAGAAATGTATTATGGGGTTGGAAGACCAGGTCAAGTGAATACTTCAGAGACTTGAATTTATCCATTTGCCAAAGTCACTAAGAAGTGCCTATACACTTTTCTAACTACTTGGCATCTTCAAGTATATTTGATTCACTTGACATGTTTTGTGTTATATGACCATACTTTCATCGACTGTGTCAGTAAAATTTGCATTTCTCTTTCTATCTCCTTTGCTGCAAACCTTAGTGAAGAGCAGTACATCTTATATGGACAACTTCATTTATCAATTGTTCATTCATGGAGCACCTAAAATTGAAAATCTACTTCGTTTTGGGGATTTTCACGCATACTCTCCCATTTTGCTTTCAAAACATTGTGAGAGATGTTCCCTGCTCCCAATTTGTAAATCAATCTATAGAATTCAGAAAGTCACTTACCATTTCCACTTAATATGATAGCAGTTAGGTCAGATTTGAACTAGAGCATTCTCCTGGTTTTTCTTTACCCTTTATAGAAGAGGAGCTTTAACTCCTGACTGGGGAATGAATTGATGCAGAGAAGAAGAGTGCCAACACACTCCTTCTTCTGGTGACTGCAGACCATGCCCATCACTGCTTTCTCTAGCAATCTCCAGGTTTCCCCTAAAAAGCACTTACTATCAGAGACCAGAAGAGGGAAAGATCTCTGAAGGAATAGAAAGCTAGTGCTTGAAGAAGAAGAATATTGAGAATGATAAAGAGAATAGAAGAATGGAAGCAACTAGGTTAAATGTTGATAGAAGTATTTGAGTACTTATGATCTTTCGAGGCATTCTGCCAGACACATTCATATGTATTATTTCATTTAAATCTTGCAATACTCTAATTTTATAAGTCTCATTTTAGAGATGAAGAATTGAAGCTAGGGGTGAATAAATGTCTTGCATCAAATTGCACAATTAGTAATGGTAAATGCAGAAACATAACTGCTAGTATGCAATGAGTTAATTTATGGATACTGAAGATATAAAAAATGGCATTAACAAACTTTGCGTATGTGCTGGGTTGGAAGGGAACAGACAGGTACTCTCAAAGAATCATGCAGATTATACTTAGAAACCACAATGTAGAGAATCCACTCCATACAAGGACATTATTAAAAATTCCTTGCAGCAAGAGGTGTACTAATCTGAACACATCACATAATGTCAGAAATATTAGTACACATGAAAAAATCATTCCAAAGATCTGGGAGAATTAAAAAAATTATTTGAGAGAGGTTTTTAGAGTTTTTAATCTCTTACTAAAATCTTGGCTATAATCCTGTAGACAGTGTGGTGACCTGGAAGATATGAAGGCAGGAGAAGTTCTGAATCCATCAGATTTTCCAATCAAATATCTTAAGGGCTCAATCTAATTCCTGTAAAACTAAATTAGGATTCTAGGCTATAAAATGCAATGACACATGTTAAGACTCAGATTGTAAAGCAGAGTGTGCATGTGAGGACAAAGAACGGATTGGATGCATTTCTTCAGTGTGTCCAACACAGTGCATGTGTATGATTGGTGCTTTCTAAATGTTAAGGGAATTTGGGGAAAATATTAATATGATTTGTCTTAGGCTGGATTCCTTAGAGCACAGACAGAAACAAGCCTTCAAATATTTTCTGGAGAGGATGCTCTGAGCAGTGAGAAATGGAAAGACAGGGAGAGATTGCTAAACAAATTATGGTCTTAGCCACAAATAGACTTGATCTGAACTCGCATCAAAATGCCAAAGCACAAATTCTAACACAATATTCCAGCCACCCAGATGTAATCATTTGTGTTTAACCAACGGAAATTCAGAGAAGGGTTAACAGTGACTTTTATCAGCAGCTGTTAGCAGGGCGAGGAGCTGGAGAAGGATATTGATGGGCATTAGATCTTCAGTTACAGCAGTGGTTTTCTAGGGGCATCACACTGAGAACATTGTAGAGATGTATATCGTCAGGTGTTAGTTAGATGTGGTGAATCTAAAACTCCGTAGCGGGGTCCAGAAAACTGCTCTCACCTTATGCTTTCAAGTAGATTTGGATCCCTGCGAAGTCATAAAAATATTCACAGTTGACTCTTGTATGAGGTTCTTATAGTCTCCTCCTCCCCACTGAGGTTATGTGATTTCTTAATCATGTAGCTCGTGAAAAAAGAAATTTTTGCTTTGACTTAAAATAGGAAGAGAGGGATGTAGAAGAAAGAAAATGTTATTTGTAGCTCTGTGGCTACTCAATATTTGTGAATTTCTGTATTTCCTCTACAACGACTATTGTTGTAGAATTAAATCTGATTAAATAACCTAAACTTGATTGGTAGGAAATGTATCCTGTATCATCTAGAAACAGAATGAGGCCTTAGGGATACAACTGGCAATTTATATAATACACGTAAAAAACAGAGGTGACTGTATGTAATAAAATCGGTGTATCTCTCACTAAACACCAATAGCACTTAATTAGATGTTGCATAGAAATAGAAATGCCTTAGCCTATTGTGTGAATTATTTTTCAGGTCCTGAATATAATTTGAAAGCAGTAACAACTAGATTTGTGTGAGCAGAGGAGTTTGCAAAGAATATAAACTGTATCTCATTTGGTGTGCAAAAATGTATGACCAGATTGTCAGTCTGAAAAGGTGTCTTTGTGGTATTGATCCATAGATATGATAAGTAAGACTTTTTATGGAGAAATGAACTATGGAGAGAAATAACCTGGCCCCACTAACCAAGCTCAGCACCAAGGCCTGACAGGGAAGGAAAGTTGTACTTCCAGTTATTGCACATCCTCCATGCGGCTTGTGGGAGCAGCTACTCATCTTAGGGAGAACACGGTCATGGTGAGAACTACAATTTTTGTAGCCAAAGAAACATTCTGCAGGGGACCTCAAAGGGCAAGACAAAGGGGCTCTGCCAGAGGAGCAGTCTGAAAACATTCAGATAGAAGAAATGGATTCCAACAAATAGCAGTGTGGACAGCAGCTCAGGAGCAAAATCTTGAACTTAAGCTGGGTAATGAGCTTGCAGCCAGCTGAGAGCAGTGGCTGAGGACCCCGTGTGGAGCCCAGGAGAGCGGTCATGGCAGTCGGGAAAGAACAGAGAGGCCCAGGGGACCTGAGGGCTTATTTGAGAGGGGCGTGGTAGAATGCCGGGGTGGTTCCTGCAGATGACATGATGGCATCAGCAGAGGTGTCTGCCCGAGCCAACTCGAGCAAGCAGTGATGGGGAAAGCTGCCACAGCAGATGTACACAGAGGTACCCACGAAACCCCAGCGTGCATGGAAAGCAGCTGCAGGATTCCCAGAGGAACTCAAGGAGGAGGAAGGAGACCTCCGAAGAAGGAAGCGCAAGACCCTTTACTGTCCCTCAAAACATTGTGAGACTGAGGGATTAGCAGGACTGCAGTGGATTCTTCAAATACGTTTCTACATTCTGTATCGTTGATCACTTTTCCAGATTCAGAGGGAAAGAAATCTAAAGCTGAGATTGTTTTTTTCCTGCTCAGGGCTGCAAAGCTGGTTAGGATTTAAGCCAAAATTAAAATTAAATTTATCTGGACTCTTCTCCATCCCAGTGTTTCTAAGTGCAACTCCTTGAACACCTGCGACTCAATAACCCCAGTGTCTGAAGAGCTGGAGCCCCGGGTTGCCGAGCTTGCAGCGCGGTCTCTGATCTGAGCGGAGCTGTATCTGCACACACACTCCCCTCCAGTCCAGGGTGCTTCTTCAGTGCTGACAACGCAAGCGGGAGCCCGTGGACACTCGGGTCCCTCTGAGAAGATGCACTGCAGCTGGAGACAAGTGCGCCCCCCACCCATGTGGAGCGCGGATTGCACAGGAGAGAAGGACGATGAGGAGGTACTTGATTTGAGAAACTCTTAAGGCCCAATCGCAAGTGTTTATGATTTTAGAAGCCAACCTCCCAGCTATTATAAGCTGAAGTGCGTGTCTCAGAAAGATACTATGGTTCAACCCTGGGAACGTCAGCATGCAAACTTTTTTGGACATAAAATCACTGAGGGTACAATTAGTGAAGAGGAGAGCATATGGGAGCAGCGGAGCCCTTAGTCCAATGTGACCCATGTCCTTATAAGAAGGGGGAAGATCACAGGAAGACAGACCGCTGGGGAAGCCCCCGTGAGGACAGATACAGAGACTGGAGGATGGAGCTGGAAGCCAAAGAGTGCGGAGGCCTGCCAGCTGCCAAGAAGCCAAGAAGGCTCCTGGCCAGAGTCTCAGAGGGAGAGGGTGCTGCTGGCACCTTGATGTTGGACTTTGGCCTCCAGAACTGTAAGAGAAAACACTTGTGATGTTTGTGGTAATTTTTATAGTAACTTGCTATGACAGCTAATGTTGGAGAAATCGATCGCTTCCTTTCCTCCTGTGGAGCTTAGCTGTTCTGAGCTCTTGAAAAAGAGAAGCTGGATCTGAAATCTCTGGGACTGAGCATGTTATCAAATCCAGACAGTGTGTCCTCACGGAATGCTGCCGGAAGCCCTGGGGACCCCGGGGCGGCCCTCTCCCCAGCGTCCCCATGTGGATTTCACCTGAAAACTGTCTCCTGCACGCCCCTCCTGCTACCCCTGCAAGGCTGTACGTTTTCTGGGAAGAAAGGTATATGTACACACACACACACACACACACACACACACACACACACACACTCACACACGCACAAGACATTTTAACAACACTGCCTCTGAGCATTTGCTGCTACGAAGGGCCAAATTTCAAGGCCAGAAGCCCTCTGATGTTGAAATGTTTACATTGAAATGTTTACGCTGCCTGACAGGCCCCAAACACTCATAAGTTAGGAACTGAAGCGAATGCCGATCACAGGGGCAAAGGCGAGGCCAAACTCCCATTTCCATCCGCTCAGAGTAAGTGTCAGCTCTTCGAAGGTGCATTTCGCTTTGGAATAGCAGGATGAATCTGACCAGAGGTTCCTCTTTAGGAATTAGTGACTTCAGGCCTGAGAGAATTGTCAGTAAAACTCCATTTGGGTGAGCCCATGTCCTGAGAAAGGAAATGAGGAAACAGGAATGAAACCAGATTTTGAGCTGCCTGGGACCGAATCTGGTGAGGTGCAGAAGGGAGGACTCAGCTGTGCTCCTCCAGCCAAATGTGAACAGAGAGGACTCTGCAGGAGCATCATGAGAGTGTGCTCTCTTTGTGAGGTTTGGTGAACTTCCAACTGCAAGATGGGCCTCCAGACACAGTCGCTTCCCTCTGTCACCAGCCTGCTTCCACTGTGCACATGACCTGCTCAGAAAGGCCTCTCGGCCACAACCCTCCTTTGGCCAGCTCCTGCTCAGGCCACGGTCAAGCGCCAGCCGCAGGGCCTCCAGAGCTCGGCTCACTGTGTGTCCACTACAGTCTGGCTCCCTGGATATAGAGATGGCTCTGCACAAGAGCCCCTGGAAGATGGAGGCTGTAACTTCTGGAAGCTTCTGCAGTGTTGTGATGGATTAGGAATAGGCTTAGGCGGTAGGGAGCAATCACTAGACAGCCTGTCCTGGTCAGTCAGCAGATGTGGGACAAAAAGAAAACGTATGGCAATAAGATGTCAGTCTGTTGCTTTCTCTCATCTTCAGTCCATTTCCCAGTCCTCCTAGATTTATTCCAGGAATGAATAGCTCGCGTTAAATTGCCAGCGCGTAGAGCACTGATTTGGACTTTAAAAATGACTTCATTTAAATTCTTTCTAATGCTGAAACAGGTTTCTTTGAATGTGGCCTCTCTGCATTTGCTGCTTTCCTACACATTAAAACTCTGACAGGCACTAAGCGAATAGCCGCAGTTCAACATGTTTAAGAAGCTGGAAAATGAGTGCATGCTTGTCGACAGACAATGGCTGTGCTCCTCCTTTTTGACAATTACGGTTCCCATAGCCTACATTGTTGAAAACACCTGGGGGAAAAATAAGAGCTGTAAAAGAACCAAAGCTGTTTTCATTCTGTTAGTGTCCAGTGAATGTACCCCATCATCTCCCAGATCTGTGCCATCCTGGGGAGTAAGTCATGAAGAAGAGCTGGCATTTGCCTTGAGTGTGCAAATATTAGTGGAAGGAATAAAAAAAAAAAGAGAAGTGGCTAATAGAGAACTTTGAGAGAAGTGAGAGATTGTGGCTTGTGGGGACCTGAAAGTTCAGCAGGGACTGATCTGTAAGAGCAGGTGAGTGGTGCTAGTGGGGCAAAGACGGGATCATGAAAGAGAGACAGAGAGAGGCTAGGTCCTTTGCTTAAAATGGAATAGAAATCAATGGCACTCTTAGAAAATATTAAAAAAACATTCAGTGTGTCCAAGGAAAGATCTAAAAGAGATAAAAGAGGTCAGACAAGGACTTGAGATGAAAACTCTTTTAGACTAGAAAGCTCAGATTTTGTCCTGCAATGGAAAGCCATTGATGGGTTTCCCCCACAGGAGTGGAAGGTCAGAGGCAGGTTGGCGGAGGTGTCCAGCAGCAGCAGAAGGACTGCTTTGGTGGGTCCACGCCGGCTTGTGGGTGGGAAAACTTCTTAAAATGCTGCTGCGGTTACCTAAGGAGACACAGACATGTTGAGGATGGAGTAATGCCACGTCTGTGGCTATGACAGCACTAACACGGAAAAATGTCAGAATTGTAGAAAATCTTGGAGAGCATCTAAGACCAATTTTCTAAGTAGAGAAAAATGTTTGGAGTAGTAGCTGTTTTTCGTGCTTAGTCATTCCGCCTAGTTCCATCACTGCTGGCGAGTGAGGCTGAGATGCCCGACCGAAGGCTCAGAAGGTTGCTCCTGTGGAGTCTCCACCCTGAGTCCCAGGTCTTGGAAGCCTGTGGGACAGAGAAATCTACCGCTGCCCCATCTGAAGGGAAACGTGCTTTCTTTTCCAAGTACATTTTCTTCTCTTTCATAACAAATCACAAGATCCATGATGTTATGGCCCCACTTGGTGTTACAAGCAAGCCCTTTCCAGGGCGACAAATGTCCATCTGAGAATGAGTCAGAAGGTCCTTCTCTCATCAGATCAAAGCCATGTACTCTGCCCATCCTGAGCCAGCTCAGGGGCCCAGAGTGGAAAAAGGGGCAGCACCTCTGACTCCCCCTTAAAGTTCTTACTGAAAAGGGGGGGAAGCAGAGAAAGGGGCAAACCCTCATCCTCTCCAGTCCTGCTCTCACAGTCCTCTTGGGCTGGTGCTATTGTGTGATGACCTCTGTGGGACAGATGTCACCTGCTCATTCGTGGTTTTCCAGAATCCCTCATGAGAGCGTCATTGCTGCATGGATTCTTGACTTTGAAGCCTGACGGGTTAGTCAACACCCCTGTCGTCGGTTTCTGCCCCCTGTGGATCCATCCCCCACACACTGCTGGCTCCCCCACATTCGGGAGAGCATCCTACCAGGCACCCTTCTCAGGCATCCGGCGGTGCCAGCAGAGGGAGGAGCTCTGCCTGTGCTGTCTCTGCCCTTGCCTGCTGCCCCCCACCCCCACCCCGCCTCCCCACCCATCTGCAGCGCCCCTGTTTCCAGGCCACCGGAACCCGGAGCCTCTCTCTGGGGTGGGCAGCAAGGTGAGTTCTGCAGCTCTGCAGCATCCACGTGGGGAGTGGGGCACTGTCCTTCTCTTGCTGACCCCCTAAAACTCTGGGAGGTTCTTTTGTAGCATCCTCCCCTCTCCCCGCAAAGGGACAGCAAAAGCCTCGAGTCCCACAAAGGCTGCAAGTTTTCTTGTCCCTCAGCGGGTCTCCCGGAGTGCTGGTCTCTATTTGATGGCTCCATTGAGGGGACGAAGGGCTCCCAGGCTCTGACTGGGCGTCCTGTTTGGCAGCCACCTGGTGCTGTTTGCATTGCCACTGTACTTACCTACTAACCCCAGGTTTGGGGCCTCCGCCAAACTTCCAAGACCAGGGGAAAAGCCTCCTTTGAGAGCCTATTTTAGCGACTTTGAAAACAGAAAAGCACCTTTGTCCTTGCCTCTGCTGAGTTCAGCTCTGCGGTGCTCAGAAGGAAGAGCTCTGCTGTCAGTCATGGAGAAGAGAGGGGACACCAGCTCTGTCAACCTGCAAAGAGGAAGCTCTGTAGGGACTGCAAAGAGGGGCGGGAGGCCTGCCCGCTGGTGTGAGCATGGGGGCTGCCTCAGGCTCTCTGTTTAGAATTGAAACCCTAGGAGCAAATCAAATGACTCTGGAGGACCTCCAAGCTGAGATTGAGCACTGTCACTTTGGGGTATAGCTCAGGGCTGCGGAACCAGAGCAGGGGAATAGCGGCAGCTCCAAGGAGACATAGAGGAAGCTCCCTGGAGTCTCCTGACTTCTCAGCAGAGCTTCCCAAAGTGCCTGAAATAGCGGCAGAGATGAAGAGCCCTCCAGACTGGGACAAGCAGGAGGGAGACAGTGTGTTGCCACAGGAGGGCCCTGTCAGTTGGCAATTAGATGGTACAGACCCAGCAGAGACAGAGTTGTGACCCAGACCCGGCAGACTGATACTGTACACAGCAGGCTAAGACTCAATCCCCCTCCCTCTGGACGCAGCATTAGAAGCAGGAGCTTGTAGACTTCTGCACCCTGTTGCCTGGTCCAGGGAACAGAAGGGAAGGGAGAACTGGGAGACGTGGAATTGATGCAGTGGTCACCTGAAGGAGACTGAATTTTACATTAAAATGACGATTTACCCCAGTTTGCAAGATTTAGCTTTTGCATCAGAAAAAAAAAAAGGCGGTTCACAAGCTAAGTTAAAATCAGATATTGAGAAATGCAAAGGTTCTTTTTGTTCACTTGCATCACTGCCTCACTTCACATCCAGTTTTAAAGGCAGGCATATTAAAACCCGGGTGAGGGACTTGCCTGGAAATCTATAGAGTTGGTGACAAAGCCAGATCTCTATTCTGAGTCTAATCACTGCCTTCTGCCAAAAGCGGCAGTTTCCAACACCAACATGGATTGATTAAGACTTTTGTCAACAGATGTCCTTCGGAAGTGGTGAATTCTGCCTGCCACAACCACATCCTGCAAGTAAAGCCAAAACCCAAATCTGCAAATACTGTGTTCTTCCCTAAATCCTCCCATATTTGCATGTATGTCCATGTGCATTCAAATTGGTGTCTGAATACTGGGAAGATTTATAGCCCCCATTCGCAATAGCGAAGATAGACTTCCGACCTGCAGAGGTCGCATAGAATATCAGTGAGCAAGAGCAAGTAGATGCTAGAATCAGATGACCAAAGGCAAACCTAGAGTTTATGGTGCTAGATATGTAAGTGGGAACCATCTGTTTGCACTGTGGGTGTCTCGGTTTCTCCTTTTATAAAGTAAGGTTATAATGGAAAGTTCTCTACATAGCTGTCATTAATCTTAGGCCACCATATCCACAAACAGGAAAATGTGTAAAGGAGTGAGCTCTCCATCAGCTCAGACATTCAAGTTTAAACCAGGCAGCCACATGGTGGGGATGTTGCTTTGGCCTGAAGAGCTGCTGAGATTTTTTTTCCAATTCTGAGTATCCTTTGAAAGAGAACGTTTTGTGCCAAAGAACAGAATCCACTTTGAGATAAACCCAAGTGATGGCTGTCACTGGGAAAGAAAGCCAAAGACACACGATCTGTTTAAAACAAAGGTAGAAATAGGCCAAGTCACCCTTGTTGACTCAGCAGCCAGAGCACCATGGCGGGTGAGCTGGATTTCAAATCAGGAGTTCTGGGCTGCAGTCCCAGCATTATCCTGTCATGTGAACTTGGGCAGTTTACGTAATAGAGTCTGCTGCTTCTCCACTTGGGAAATGGTCTTGCATTCTCTATCTCTAAAACTATTCATGAGGGTTACATGAGTCAATAGGAAATTGCCTTGAGAATGGTAAATCACATAATGAATATAGGTATCATCATTTCCAGAGCTCAGTTTACACTATACATCATTAGTTCTGAAAATATCACGTAACCCTAAACCATGGCTGAGACTGAGCTATTATCTTCAACTTCATGATGGCTATAAAAAAAACTGCCATTACAAACATTCTTTCATATTTTCTCTGCTACTCAAGAGTGAAAACTCCAAGTGATTTATAAGACAGGCAATGGTTTTGTTCTGAAAGAAAAAATGAAGGCAAAAAATCAAAACAAAACACAGCACTGGACCATATGCATTTATGCAACTGTAAGTCAGTTCTCACCTGTTGTTTTTAAGAACAGTGAGAACATCTTCAGCTTACATGCTAATGTTTTAGACCCAAGACCTCACTATACTAAGCTTTATAGATCATTCTTATGTTTTCTCTACAATTTTTCACTCAAATATGCATGGACAGTCTTCTCTATGCCAGAGGAACTAGGAGTGTTGACCAATGATTTTCAGACTGTTATAAGCGACAAAAAAACAAAACAAAATAAATAAAACATGCAAAAATAATTTATAAAGATAAATACGTTATAGCAATGAGGAAGTAAAAAGTGCTATGACTATAAGCAGAGAGAGGATCAATAAACAGAGAGCTGGGGGTAGATTTCTTTGAGAAAGGAATATTTAAACTGAAACCTGAAAGATGAGTAGGAGTTACCCAGGTGGGTATTAAAAAGAGACACCAGCCCCCAGATGGTGCCGATAGTGATAAGATCCACACCATCAAACCAAGATTTAATACCTCACTTAATGCATGAATGTAATCTTAACCAGGCAGTGTGAAATTTCCTGTCAACTCTTCTGCCTGATAACCCCCCAGTGTCCCCAGGGAAGGTGACTGCCTGAGCATTGCATTTTCTTATCTTGCCCCCTCCTGTCTATAAAAATCCTTCCATTAAAAAATGCATCGACATAACACCACGTTATAACATTACATAGGACTAAGGGGTGCATCATTATAAATCAGCATTTGTATAAACTACATTCTGTTGTCCACGGACAGTTCCATTGTATCAATCCTTCTTTCTGCATAGCATTGCCCTCTGAACTTCCCTTCTACTTTCTAGAGGAGAGGCTGCCTGATTCACGAATCCTTTAATAAAGCCAACTAATTCTCAAATTTACCGGGATTTTTTTTTTTTTTTAGCATGGAAAATGCCGGGTGAGGAGAGAATGTTCCAGGAAATATTTCTTTTTTGTTTCTCTGAAGATACAGTTTTTTTCTCTAGGTGAATTTGTGCTGTTATGACTATAATAATTGCTTATTCTTAGAAAGTTCTAGTTCTGTGTGTTCTCTGGATAGATAATATCAGAAGCAGTGAACTGAGATGAAAAGGATTCTATGGGGGCAAGAATTGAATTGATCACATTTCCCATCTCCTCCCAGAGAAGAGGTGGTGAAAATACAAATCAGACTCAGCATAAAGTTGAGTCAATATTGGCAGGAACCTTCATGGGTAAGATTAATAATGTACTTTCATAGTGTGATTATCTTAATAGCTTCTCTTGGGGCCCAGAGGCAAAGTCACTCTCTTATGTGAGTAGGTGATCTCACTGTAGCCTCTTGTGACAAAGCTGATCCTTGGATCAGGAAATAAAGACTCACCTTTTTTTAATTTTAACTAAAGAGCAATTGAACCTAAAAACAACACTGACCAGACCTGGTGGTTATGTGTTGTTCTGCAACATACTTTCCATCTTTTTGTCCTTCTTCCAAAACATGCTCACTGAAATTCAGAGCTTGGTGTCCACCCTGATCTGCTGAATCAAAGGAAGTATTTCCTCCATACTTGGGAAGGTGTGGTGATGTAGAGATTCTCCTGGGAGCGAGAACAAGGGTGGCAGCAGTGCCTTAGAAGCCAAGTGTGACTCTAAGCAGAGGAGCAATTGGACAGTCTAAGAGTTTAATGACAATCACTCCATGAGGTCCCCTCAAAGCAGGCCTTTCAAGACTTCGATCACAGAATGACCATTTAAAACCCAGTCTCCCTTGAGTCCCTGGCTTCTGTGGTTCCAGTCAATAGAATAAATATATGCCTCCAGCAAAGTAGGTAAGGAAAATAATTGACCCGGCTCAAAGATCCTAGCGCAGAAGAGCTAGGACTGACCTAAAGGTGAAATTGCTTCTTTTAATTACTAAAGTCACTTCCCAAAAGAGGTAGAGTCCTGACCCCATATTAGCATGCAAAGTATAAGCAATTATGATCAGGCTATAAGAAGGTTGGTGCATGTGCAGTGGGGACCTTCCCCAAAAAACCACTGAGCAATCTCCACCTGTGTTCTCAAATGAGCCCAGATAAAGCTTCCTGAGCAAAAGAGTGCTTGGAGAAGGAAGTGTTTTATGGAATATCTTGCAGTCGCCTTACTTGTTCAAGTAAGTTTATTTATTAAAAAATAAAACTTGGATTTAAATATTTTGACCAATGATCATCAGATGAACTAACCGATTTTGTCCCGTAACGGGACTGCAAAATAGTGGTCACATGTCATCAGAAACATGGCGACAGTGTTGAATTTTACCCTAACACAGCGTCCCCTTAAATAGCTGCAGCACAGAATTCTCCCACCCATTCCTTTGTGTTCTGGGAAAACGAAAGAAACTTTGCCCATAGAGCTTAGATGAGATTTCTAGAAGCATCCTTGGCTACCCATGTTAAGACCAGACCCAGAAACTCCAGATTCCCATTTGTTACTTCATAGATGATTGACTGTGAAGTTTTTCCCCAAAACGATCATAACAAAATGCTTGCTCACTAAACTTTGGCTACTACTTTCTTCTGTCTTCCCAGGCCCCTGAATTTTGACCTCAGTCTGAGCCAGAACACAACCTCCCCTTAATACTCGCACCCACAGAGACTAGATTGACTTCAGGGTAAAGCATGGTCTGATTCATTCCTCATAACATCACCCATAACCCAGCTCCACACAACTGGCCTGTTTACTATGAGGAAGCCTCTTTTCAATCTTCCTCCTGTCTCCTTTCTTTCCCACAGAATGCTTCAATCTTGGTCCCCAAATACATTGAAGTGTTTTTCCATACCAAGAAATTCTGACACCAGCTGCAGGTTCTATAATTTAATTCAGTTCTGACATTGCCTGGAGAGAGTATCAGAACCCTGGGTTGAAGGGCTTGGTCCCATGAAACTGCTCCCTCCCCACTTAAGATGACAATGGCGAGTCCACTTTGCCACCTGTGCTTCTGACTCATCTGCCATTAATCAGAGGTTCCCATGACCCTCTCCGTGGGTTTGATGAATTTGTTAGAGAGGCACACAGAACTCAGGGAAGCACTTAGGTTTACCAGCTTGTTAAAGGGTATGACAAAGGACACAGATGAACTCGCAGAGGAAGAGAGAGGCATGCAGTGAGATTCAGGAGGGTCCAAGTACAGGAGCATCTATCCTCATGGGACAGGGCTTATCCTCCTGGTGTGGGTATGTGCCCCAACCTGGAAACTCTCTGAACCCTGAACTATCAGGATTTTTCTAGAGGTTTCCTCAAGTAAACGTGATTAATGAATTCCATTTCCCGGTCCCAACACCACTTATTATAATAGTAGTATTCTCTGACCAGATGATCAGAGAATAACCCTTGAAGTCATCATTTCATTTTTACGTCTCTTTTACTAACACCAATTTTGTTTTTGCTTGTTTGCTTGATTTTTGTGTTTCTTTAATTTTTGGATACCGGTGAGATGAAAATAAGGCCTGAGTGGAAAAATATGTGGTGGCGTCCTGTTCTAAACACATACCAGTTAGCATCTTGGAAAACTTACAGAAAACGTAAGGAGGAAAGGATAGAGAGGAGCAACAAGGCCATGAGTTATTGTGTTGTCATGGCGTTGTATTCAATGTGAAGTATATTCTCATTTCCTGGACAGTTTTTGGAAATAAGACATTGGGTTACAGACAAAATATTTTGTTTCTGCTTTATATCTGTTTTACTAGTTTGCAATCCTAGGTAAGTTTCGGGAGACTAGACTCACCTGCCATTACCTTGTCTGTCAACCCACACCCACCACCAGAGTGATGGGGGTGCCGTCACTGTCACTTCCATTCCCTCAACCCAGGTTTCTCTATCCTCCCCACGTCCCTCGTTCCCACCCCTCAGCCTTATTTTATATTCTACGGGAATTTCGCTGTATTTTTTAGTTTCTAGTTTTGTTCTTTTTCTTTATGTTCTACTTATGAATGAAACCACTTGATATTTTTTTTTCTTTCTGACTTATTTCACTTAGCACAGTCACTTCAAGTTCTATCCAAGTTATCACAAGAGATCATTTTTAATGGAAAGAAAACACTCCAGGTAGTGGAATACAGCCAGTTTAGAGCAACCAGTTCTTGTAGATATTGGAAATTGCTCCAGCATTGAAATCTAGCCTATCATGAAGAATACGCAGTCAAGAAAAGAAAATACCCTTGTCTTCACAGATAAAGATTCTGCCTTTGGCAGAACATAGCTAAGACTATTTTCTCTTTTTCCTCCCTGCCAGGAAATGAAGTCCTTAAATCTTTACTTAAAGATGACCCCACACACCTCTAAGAAACTTAAAAGCTCATCACATTCTTTGCATCATTAGTACTACCTGTGTTCCAACCTTCTCTAGACATTGAGGTTCTGTCAATCTTCTATACAAACAGAATTATTAATGTTCAGCTCATATTTATTTATCAGTTAAATGTGCAATTCCTCAGCGTAAGAAATAGTAAAACTACAGGGGAAAGGCCAATCTTTTTCAAATCCAAAACCTGCCTACAGTGACTCTGTGGGATTAATAGTAGATAATTCAGTTGACATGCTCATCACTAAGATGGAAATGATGATAGCTATCTTAGAGCATTATTATCGGGATTGATAATCACTAAAAACATCATGAAATAAGTTTGGTCTTGGGTAGAAGGTTATTAAACATAAATTCCTTTCCCCTATATTCATGCCAACTGTATTGTTAACCAGGTCTTTCATTTTTTTCTCTCTTAAGTCCAACACAATGATTAGCATCCATCACTCAATAAAGTCTTTTGTTTAAGCAAATTAAAATCACTGTGGTTAGAATCTGTATACAAAAAAAAAGGTAAACTCAAAGATGTAGAAAAATATTTAATTTTAACACTCAATCAAAAACATTTATAATAAATCTAAATGCATTTTGCTTTTCCTCTTCTTTTCCATTTTATTTAACAATTGTAGAGTAGCTCCCCTTCTTTACCTTCCATGATACAGCCGTGCCTGGTACGTTTGATTTAGTCAATGACAATGAGGTAGCCAGGGCTAAAGAGGAGACCAGGGCTGAGAGACAAGTAAGACCAAGGCCAAGAAAGTGATGGAGACCAAGGAGTGACAGGATTTGTGGAACTTGAGCAGAAAAGGCAACTAATGGGGTCAACATATTGATCACAGCACAGGGACTGATAAAATTAGTAAAAACCAACAAGGTCCATGCTTCCCACTCTCAGAGACTGGAATCCAAAAACATTAATTGGAAAATTACTATGATTTTTAGGTTTGGTATAGGCATACCGCTGTTTCAGGAATTCATATATGAGCAAATGTTTGCTAAAAACAAAAACAGGGTATTGTATCATCTCAGTCATTTTGGGGTAAGGGTTTCTGCCAGGGAACTAGCCGGTTTCAAAAGAAGAAGCATCTTTGTCTCTCATCATTTTGTCCAGATGTAGGTAGAATAGGACGAGGAAGAGATGAGGTTTAAAAGATGCCAATATTCAAACATCAAAAGATAGAATCAGAGTTTTTATGATATTCCACTCTTGATGTTTGACTGATGACTAAACTGTACCATGTTTAATGTAACTGAATTTGTGCTTTCAGGTAAGTCAGTGTTGTTCCCTTTGGGGCCTAAAGACTGAGAATGATAATGAGAAGAAAGTTCCATTGAATACCTTGTCCAGGAGTCCAACTTTGTATTCTGAGAAGTGAAATGATTGTCCAAATAGTTATTCATGTTGTTCATATCTCTAGAAGTTCTAAGGAGTGCTTGGTGAGGCATCATAGTACAACTTTAGTATGTGCAGAGCAATCTATGACCCTGAGTCTGCATCCTTGAAGTAAGAGACATACAGAGTTCTTTACTCCAAAGGAAGAAACTTGACAATGCACTAAGTGTTAATAAAAAAGTGTTCAGGTAGGACCAATTATTGACCCGAGAATCTGGTGCTAAAATGGTGCCTGAAATTTGCTACTGAGTTGAATTAGTTCCTTTATTAAGGACACCTTGCTTGAAGGTTAAAGGAACAACATTGCACTTAGCTCCGTTGGTTGTGAGGTATATTATCTAGAAAGTGTACAAGTGTCTACTACTATTCACTTAGTTCACACCATAGAACTCCCCAAATAAAAAACGGTCAGGGAGAGCAGAAGTCACCTCCGGAGGTGTGGTGGCTGGTGTAACACTGAAGCAGACAGGGGAGGCTACTCCCTCTGGCAGGTGACATTCCAGAAAGCAGGTTTGGCCACATCCTGCAGTAAGGAGATCTTGGTGACCATGCTGAGTCTACAGGGTGCTGCCTACTTGATCCAAGGTAAAACAGGCAGCTGGAATAGTTATAAGTTCAGGGGATGAGTCTCTAGTTCCAGGATAGCCCTAGTGTGTGAAGTGTGACCAATGGCATATAGCATAGATCTGAAAAGGGCAGGGTTTTTATACCAGATCCTTAGGCAACTTAGGAACCCCAGGCCCATAAGACTTAATTGCTTTCACAAAATTAGCAAGTATAATTTTTCAAATTTGCTTTAACAGGAGTGCCTGATGTATTAGAATTAGGACAGATTAAATCAAACTTTTATTGAAAGGAACCCATTCGAAGTGACTAACTTGCAAAAAAAAAAAAGTATAAATAAATTTACGTAAAATTTGTAAAAGAAGACTATGGTACCAATAGGACCCACAAAGGTCTACAAGACATTGGGACTGTTTGAACAAGGTGCTGAAAGGGGTCAAGAGCTTCTTCTTGATCGTGTAAGGAACAGAATATGGTAGGCAATTCTGCCCTGATCTCTCTGGAGACCTTCACCGTATAAAAAATAAACCATTTGTCCTACTTCATATGCATGTAACACCATCTGTCCTGACATCTGAACCAAATTTGGGGTGGGATTCCATTCTTTACAGTTGGGTCAGGACACTTTCAGTGTGGAAACCACACACACCGCCTTAGTCAGATGATCTAACTGGCAGATGCATCCTGACAGGAGGCATGGGAAAAAAAATAACAAAGCATAATTTTTGCAGCAAAAAAATCTATCACCTCCACCAAATCATCAGGAAATATCAGACAAATGCAAAATGAGGGATATCCTGTAAAATAATTTGTCCCTATCTTCAAAATATCATCATGAGAGTTAAGAAAAGATTGAGACTAATCTTCAGTTGCATCTGGGACTAAGGGAAAAAAAAAGTTTTGCTTTTTTGCTCAGCTAAAATTATCCCATAATTGGGACAATTGATAAAATTTTAATAGGATGTGCATTAGATAATATATCAAATTCTATCTTTAAATGGTTTTATCGTGCTTCTGTAAAAATTTGCCCTGCCTTTTTAGAAAATACACAAAATAGTGAAGCAGAACATATACACAGAAAATGAGGAAAGAGGAGAGAGGAGAGGGAGGAATGGAGGAAGAGTGTACACAAACTACTGTGATTGAAAATTAACAAGGGTTATAGGAGTACTTTGTAGTTTTTCCTTTCATCTAAATTATTTTTTTTTCAAATTTGAAATTTTAATCTCTATCAAGAAAAAATTAAAAAATTGTCAGAATTCCCAATACCCAGAAAAATGCATCTTAACAAAGCTATCAGAAGACCATTAGACAAAGATTTCTTAAATAAGGCCCTCAAAAGTAATCATCATAAAACTTTTAAAACTCATAAATACTACTTTTTAAATTTCAAAATCATTCATGCAAAGATATCATGAAAAAAGTATATAGTCAATACATTAATAAAAAAAATCATAATGTGTTTGACACAGGCTCATATCCAAAATATATAAAGAATTCCTAAAGTCAATAACAAAAATGTCAGATTATCCAATTTTTAAAAGCAGTGAATTAATTCAACTAGTACTTCACAAAATAGAATATCAACACATCCAGAGCTCATTTGTCATCTGGGAAATGAAAATTAAAAGCACAATTTTATTTTATTATTACGTACCCACAAGAATGCTTAACCTCAAAGACTGACAATGCCATATATTAGTGAAGAGGTAAGTACTGGAATTTTCACAACTCTCTGGAAGCAGTGTAAATTTATCCACCACTTTGGAGAATACTTTCACATTGTCTTCTAGGACTAGAAGTATACATTTCTCCTAGGGCCTAGAAATTCTATTTTTATGTATATGCCCAAGATAAATGAGTATACTCATCCACCAAAAGACATAGACAAGAATGCTTGTAGAAGCTTTATTCATATTGTCCCAAACCATAAATAATCCAAATGACTATCAGGATGAAAAACAACAAATTGTGGTATAATCACTCAAAATGAACATAAAAGAACAAACTCCTGACACACACAGAAGCACTCATTAAACACAAAAACATTGAGGTACGGAAGTGAAACACAAAAGTACACATTCACAGTTCTTGCTATGAACTTCAAGAAAAAACAAAACTAAACTATCATGATAGAAGCCAGCATATTTATTACCTCCAGGGGGAAAATGACTGGGTAGGAGTATGAGGAAACATATAGTGAGGAAAATGCATATATCTTGGTTTGGATGGTTGAAATAAGGGTATTACATTTATAAGCATTCATTGAGCTTAAATCAGTGCACATACCTCAATAAGAAATACATATGGTCATAGGGCCATCTATTTTAAGTAGACTGGTTAATTGGAAACTATCTTGGCCTTAGAAAAAAATGTCACTTGTGACTTTAACCACATTTAATTCCCTCTATATACCTCCTCAAGAAGTTGTATGAATAAATCAGTCCTGATAAAATACTGAAAATTCAGTCATGTGTGGTTAACATGATCTATTGTCCATGTGGATATTCGACATTTATATGTGTCATGTATAATAACACATAAAATAGAAATGTGCTAGTTTATTGCTAGCCCCAGAGTCAGAAAGTATCTATTTGAAAAAGTAGTAGAAACAAAACTGGGTTGTTTAATAAAGCTTTAACTCCTGCAAAAAAAAATGGTATCTAAAGGGACAGCGTATTCAAGGCAACCTTTAACTCCAAGCTAATGTCTGGTGAATTCTGACCCAAATTCGGTCTACCTGAAGCTGAAGCACCTGCAGCAATGTTTGGAGGAAGAGTTCATCTGCTGCCCTCAACTAGCATATGGAATTGCTCAGATGAACCCTGCACCTTCAGCATGGACACCTAACCATCACCTTCCAGTACCTCCTTTTAGTAAGAGTCCCCACCACCATCATCCTGGATACCAACATATTTTAAATGAATATATAATCCCCTAGATCAATGACCCTTCTACCTTCTTCACACATCTAGCCAGCCCTGTCATTGTCTTAATGTTCTGATGACACAGTAGGTTGAAGCTCGTTGGAGAAGAGCCATGGTCTAAAAATATCTAACCATCCCCTTCAAGAAGAGGTATTAGAACATTATCAAGAATTTTCTCTTGAAGATAAACTCCCTAGGAAAATTTTTCAAAAGCCCACCCCACTTAGAAACAGCTTCTTCTTAGACCATATCACCCTATTATTTGACATTCTAACTAATTCTTTGTGGCAGTAACTCTACTCTTTACACCAATCATACTCAAAACACTGGAGAATTTGGGAATACCATCCACTATCTCTCAGAATCCCTGTACCAATGATGAGACCATCTGTTTAAATAGAAAAGGACCAAACACCTGGTTAGAATGGAAGCGATCCTAGAGAGGATGATAAACTCATGACACCAGTGTCTCAGGTATCAGATAATCTGCAAGCCTGCTTTTAGAATAAGGTCTAGAATCCCACTCCAAAGTTTCTTATGCTTCAGGTTAGTGTACTCTGCCTAAGAGAGGGACAGAAAAGGAAAGAGAGACATGCTCATTCATGTACTTGCTCATGGGGAAGAACTACTGAGTTTTGGATGGTGATCGAAAGTTGAGTTGACATGGGGAGGAGTGCGAATTAAAAGGCGGAGCTGAATTGGCATCTCAGTGGGGACAGCATAGGGAGTGACCCAGGTGACTCTGAAAGCCCCCTTTCATGTTTAAAGCACACACCTTATACTATATTAACTCTGAAGTTAATCATAAAATGCATTGTTGCAATTAAAAATATTTTAGAATAGGTGCAAGAGGACAATGCCACAGGTCACTAATTGCCAATTGAGCACGAGATCCCTATCTCTACCCAGTGCCCCTCTCTATTCCTACTGTTTCTGCCTCTGAGCATCATTATCACAGGACTATTGAAACAGCCTCTTCAGTTTTCTTCTTCCCACACATATTTTTTCCATCCCATGATCAACGTTAGTCAGGTTGTTCTGTCTAAAACTAAAGTATGATCATGTTCCTCTTCATATTAATACCCTGCAATAGTTTCCCATGTTTATAGGCTAACATTCGAGCCCTCTGTGATCTGACCTCTCAAAGCCATCTGAGCCACATCCCTATATGGAAAATTTACTCACTATTCCATGCCCGATATTAAGTAGGTTAAGTACCATTAATGTCTGTTGAGTGAATGAACAACTGTGATTAAGGAAATGTATGGAAGTCACTGATGAAAGGCAGAAAGAATATTCTACAAGTGTTCTGATCATTTTTAGTTAGTAGGCGATGGTTTGAAGAGCAGGAACCCCTTCTTATGAGATGTGATGTGTGCTCACCGCATTCAGTCCTTACAGGGCTGAGAACAAAAGTCTACTCTGCTGACATAGAACTTTCCACCCAGATGTTGACTCTAGAGAAGTTTTAATAAGGGAAAAGCTTTGAGGCTAAATCTATCTCTTAAGTTTTCCTTGGTTCATATCTGCATCTTAGACAGAGATAAATATGCCTTTTTCACACATAAATGGAACTCCTAGGGAACAAACATCCTCCTCAATTGATTTCAAGCCATAGCTACAGAGGAACCATACAGTAGTTCATTAATGTAGTTTCCATCTCTTCCTTACTCCCAATACATCTTTTAGACAGATTTATCTTCCCATAATACCCATCTCCTACCTTCTCCCTCCCTCATCTGGCTTTAATATTCTCTTTCCCAGTTAACACATTGGCATTTCAATAGGAGCACATGAGTATTAACAGAGACCTTTAATGCTTAGTCTACCTTAGGAATGAACCACGGTGAAATTTGAGGAACTGGTATAAACTGCTGTAAGAAATCATTAGAGACAGCACAGTCAGAAAAGGGAATTTTTGTCTTCATATTGCCTTGATTTTCATTATTTTTTCTTAGAACATTTAGCTATTTATACTCAGCAAGACTGAAAACTATAGAAACAGCACACCCTTGTTTAACAATATGAATGGTGTTAACTTGCACAATTGATTCTTCTCCATTAGAATATGGGTCCAGAAATAAAAATCCTATGTTCTTAGCCATTCAGATTCTCTCTGGATGTTGGCTTTTGTTCTGAAACCCATCTTTCTGAGTCTATCCAGAGCTGCTATGTTTATGTATAACAGGACTGATAGAGGTAATAAAGCCAAGATCGATAGCCTAGTAATAGCCATGATTCCATAGACACTAAAGACTATTTGTAATTTAGGCCCCATAATATGGCCTAATGCCCTATCTTGTATAGCTATTGATTTTTCAATAATAGGACAGCCCCAGAAAACCTTTCAGGGCTAAATTCTCCCTGCTATATCCAGCAAAGAGCAAAAAAAGCTCTCATTTGTAGTCCTGTCTAGAGAAATACCTTCTATTCGGAAAGCAGCAAGGATACCCTGGCTTACAAACTCATTTGCTAATGTGTTTCCTGAATGCCTCCCTTTCTCCAACTACTCAAACTTGCTTTAGATTTAAAAGAATAAAAGTTAATAGGAGGTCTTTTATTATTTAGCAGTTGTTAGTGAGGAAGTCCCTCAAAGCACTCCCCTCCCACCACTGCCATTGACTATGCTGACTGCTCCATTACCATTTTTAATTTTTTTTTAAAGGAAAGGTAGAGGCAGGAATGAAGAGGAGCAGAGACAGGAAGAGAAAAGAAAGAAACAATTTCATTTATTTTATTTAGTTGTTCATCATCTTGGCTGTTCCTGCTGCCCTGGGGATGCGAACCTGGGACCTTGCGATGTAGATGGACTGCCCCCGACTGCTACTACACCAGGGCACACCGGACTCATCATCTTTTAACACCTGCTCACTACCTTCCTGGCTGATCCACTAACTGTCAGGACCTCCAGAAGTTTGAAGACAGAGTGTGGTTTTCGTTACAGGTTAGATACTGCTGAAGTGCCACCTTTCAGACAAGTATGGGTGGCCACTTCGCTGTTCCCAAGGAGTTCTTCAAACGAACACCTCTTTGCTCATTTCAGGGTCTCAGGTCATATCCTTGTTCTGAGATGATAACTGCCTACCCTGGAATGGCTTTCTTAGCACTATGATCACATAGCTCAAGCTTTTGCATCTCTCATCAGATTGCTTAGATAAATAATATCGTAAGAGCTGCAGGTCAGTGACGCAGCAAGCAGTCTTACTGCTGCATCCATGTTGGACGTGTGTTTTGCTTTTCCAGATGGGCCCTTGTCAATTTTGGATGATCCGACTGTACAAAAAACAAAAAACATAGGGAAACAATACAAATTCACATTCTGACACGACTACTGGCAAACTCTGTAACCTTAGGTATGTCCTTCTAATCTTGACGAGCAGTTTTCTCATCAGTAGTAAGTTCTATTCTGCCTATTGCAAAATGCTAGACCAACGCTTGCCAAATATTTGTTCTCAGGAAACTTTAAAATCGTAACAACTTTCAATGATCTCAAGGAGCTTTCTTTGTTTCTTAAAAACGTGGGCTTCATCTATCAGTATTTAATTAGAATTCAAAGGTTATTAATTTACTCATCTAAAATAAAAATTCTATTCCATCTTAATAAAAATATTTTATGAAAATGACTTTTTAAAAAAACCGAATGAGAAAGGAATCACAGTTTTACATTTTTAAATATGTTCTTAGTACTTGGATTAATAGAAAACAACTGAGTTCTCATATATCTGTTTCTGCTTTCATCTGTTGCAATATGTTTCTGTGGGGGAAATACATAAAGAAAATGCGGCTTCTTTAAACATATAGTCTAAAAAGGTAGAGGATATGAATTGCCTTTTCAGATAATGGACATTCTGCCATGATATTTCACTAAAAGTGGAGTACTAGATTTATTTTAATGGCTAAAAACCACCTTTATTCAACCTAATAGTGGAAATTCTAGTAAACAGTTATGTAAGAAAAAGAAATACAAGGAACCCAGTTTGGAAACTAAAACAATCACTACTGCCTGATGACATAATATACATTGAATGCCCTAAAAACTCCATTAAAAAAAACCTGTTAGAAGCAGTAAATGACCACAGTAAAGTGGCAGGTTACAAAATCAACACATAAAAATTTTCTGGCGGTGCACCGCTGAGACTCAGGCGGCTAGGATGCAGGCAGTGTGGACTCCTGTGTCCCCCGCTCCAGACCAGTGCTGGGGGTTAAAAAAGAAGTGTTGAGCCTCTGTTTTTTCTTCAAGGAAAAGAAATTAAGAAAACAATCACATTTACAATTGAATAGAAATAATTAACTACCCAGGAATACACAAAGAAGATGGATGAAGGAAGCAGTGAAAACTACTTAACACTTTGAAAGAATACAAAGCCAGAGAGATGCAAAAAAACTTTTAGCCAAGTTGAGAACAAGATTCTTAAAGGTTAGTTGCAATGTGGAATGTGAAACCACATCAATGAATGTTTTCTAATCTGGTGAATCAAAATCGATTTGTCTATTTCAATTCTAAATGGATTTTTTACTCATGCATCTTTTTATTACGCTGATCATTTAGAATATATTGATTCATTGAATTATGAAGATTTTCAAAATATTGACACATTTCAAACACAATAATGAAAAAAATCACATTTCTAATATCACGTGATATGGATTTCATTAGTGATATTTTTAAATATTGAAAAGCTGTCAAACTCATGGTGGTGGAAACATTTTTATAACTTCTAATCATTATCTGAGAACTTTCTTTTTATTGACTAAGAATGTTATCAATGGTTGTCCTTGATGTAACAGGCTCACTTCATTTACTTTGTAGAGAATAGCTGCTAAATACCCTAGTCTGATCTGTATTACCTGTCAGTTTTTTCAAGTAAAAATGTGTCAGGTCAACTTATAACTCAAGCAAGTGTATATGTTTTGTTTCACGATAATCTCATGCCTTGGTTTGCAACCAAACATTTTATACCCACATTTCCCAAACTGTGTGCTGAAGTAACCCTAAATCACCTCCAAGAGCTCACAGTCATTCCCTTAAGTATTTTACATTCTCAAAGTAGACACAGCAACAACTGCATGACATAGGACAAAAACCAACATACATCAGGAAATGACGATGCGTTCCAATCTGATTCCCAGAACTGAAAATGTGGTGCTGTGATCAAGAGGCACAGTGCATTAGTAAATATTTGACATCTGTGAATGATATGTTAACATGATTATTTCTTTAGATAGATGACAGATGGATGGATAGATAGGTAGAGAGAGAGAGACAGGCATAGACATGTAACTGTTTTTGAATAGCTATAATTCTTTGCACCCAACTACTTAGAAATGGAACTGGTCATTTCTTTCGTTTACTTATTTCGATCTTGAGATTATGATAAAGAAATCACTGAGAGACTAATGGAAAAATCTTAGAAAATTTATGTATACTTCCTATTTGATCATACAGAACATTAAATAGCAATGCACTCAAAGGTTATATATTTAATGAGAACATTTTTTACCATACCATCAAAGGGAATCTTCAAATTCGCTCTCTCTGTCTCTCTCTTTCTTCCTGAAAATGCATGGTGGTGAAAGCTGCAATAATAATAACTACTAGACTAGTTTGTCTTGATTCATGCTTCAGCACTCATATTTTCATCTGTCATCACTTTTGCGACAGTTAATGTCAACTTGGTGAAACAGGCACATACTTTCTAAGTGCTGTCGTTAAAATAATCCTGACCTTAGAGATGTATTGAAAAGAGAATTCCAGGGATTATACTTTAAAAATTACTGGATTAACAAAATGACCAAATATGCTCAAGGTGATGACACTTCATATATCAAAATACTGAACATATTCTACTAATTAATGTCTTGTTCCCCGCATTTTATTATATAAATCCTTGCTTTAGAAATCAGTGATGTCCTTCTGGGTTTATAAAGCTGTTCTTTGTTCTTAGTTCTGGGAAAAGTTATCTCCTCTTGAACTCTAGACCCGACGTGTTGCGAGCTATTGATAGTGGCCCTGGTTTTCTCAATATGTGCGTCGCTCTACATTCTTGCCAACCTGATCCACTGAATGACGTCAAAATCTTGATGTCAAATAACAGAAAGTGGTTAATGTAGGCAAAAATGAAATTTATTGAAAAACAGCTCACCTAATTGACTAGAAAATGGAAGTGACAGGCTGAACATGAACAGGGGAGAAGAAAAGAGCCAGTACACCTGAGATAATAACACTTGGGATGCAGTTGATCCTCCAGATACTTACCATCTCTTCTCTGAATTCTTGACTCCACTGTAACTGCAAAAGATAACCCCTGACAGACCACACCTCTGTGTACTTCTCACAAGATTTAACTTCCCGTGGGAGCAAGTGATGGACTGCAGTATAGCCGAGGACTCATGCTCTGTCAGGAGGCAGGGAGAGTAACTATCTATCCCGTTTCAACTTCTGACCCCATCTATTTAGAGCTTCAAACACGATAGAGTACTTGATACTGAGCAGTTAAGCTGACAAATGTCAATGTTATTCACTGAAACAGCATGCAAAGCACACACTTCTTTCCAATCTACAATTAAAAACTAATTTATGGAAATGGAGAATCAGCACCACACTTTTATTACTAGTTCAGAACATATACTGTTTCTAGAAGGAAAAGTGTTTTTTTCCAGCGAGCAGTACCACAACTACTCTTCAATACCCCAATTCACTATTACATTTATATATGCTTAGGTTGGTGGATTGTATAATATAGAACTCCGAAGTATTTTTGACCACCAAGAGAACAGTTTTGGAAAAGAATATTGTATAACTTATCATGTATAGAAAGTCATGATGGTATAAAAATCATCTTATAGTTCCTTGTATTATAATATTATTATAAATGTGGGAAATAAGTGCAAGACATAAGACCACTAACTGTACATATCACTGAGAACTGCCTCATCCATGATTGGAGTCAAGTAGGATCAGCCTTCTCCTAGGTAGTTGATAGGTCTTGCAAGAATTTAATAGACAACCCGGGGCTTGGAATTAGTTGCTTTTCATGAAAAAGCTTTTGATGAAAGACTGGGATCTCAGAAGTGAGTGGAGGAAGGTAGTTCAGTTTTTATGAAGTAAGGTGTGGACACATAAATAGCCCCACACTGGCCACTGTACTCACTCAGTGGAGCTCATTGGGAAATGTGGTTGACCCATATCCATTCCATTTTGATAGTTAATTCTCCATCCCGAATGCTTTGCTGTGTGTTGGATGAATTGTTTTATTGTATTTGTGGTCAATTCATATTCAATTTATATGTAGCATAACTATTTTTAAATTGGGGGTCAGTCATGAGAGATTCATGTGTATGTTTCCTGATCGAATGATGAGCCATCTCTTCTTTGTGAAAGGTAAATATTGAGATACACTTTCAATGTTCCACTCACTGGGGAGAATTTCCCTCCCTATATTCTCTGAGGTCATTCCTGAGTGAGTCTGGAGCACCTCCTCTGTCTTTTCCTGCTTATACCAATCTTTTATACCAAGAGTTAAATTAATTTCCCCTAAACTAGCTACTTATGGATAATTTTCCAGGTGACCACAGATGAGAACTTGAGGTACACACTCTGCAGATAAGTAGAACCCTGGGAATGTGAAACAGTTGAAATTACTCACAAAATCAGAAACTGTGTGATCCCACTTCCATAAACACACTTCCTATTGATAATGTAGTCTGCTAGGAACTTTCAATTTCATGCCAACCTGAATCTAATAATAGCCCAAGAACTGCTTAGAAGTCTAATTAGCATAGTTACCTGGGGACTGCAACCCAGCATAAAGACAAACTTCTTCTGTAAGGCATCAAAATGTCTGTAGCCTCAACTCAACTCTTCTGTGATAGTGTGAAAGCAGCCATAGACAAGAGGGAAACAAGTGAGTGTGACTGTGTTCTAATAAAACCTCAGATATGGACACTGTGTTGATTCTCAGTATACCCTGAGTCACGTACTTGTACCATGTCCCAATTTACTACTCTGTAACTTTCCAAAATCTCCTTCAGAATCCTAGGAGATCCTATGATTCAACCTTCAAATGTTTGTCACAAAACACACACAGTAGCCTTCTCTGCTATTGACAATTTGGTCAATATTGGACACACTGGTTCACAAGAACAGGAGTGGATGAGCTGTGACTGGAATTAATGGAGAGCCATTATCTCTTATAAACTGGCAGTTTCTTAAGTCTTCAATAATAAATTGATAGGCAGATTGTATCTAAATATATTATGCCTTGTTTCTAAAATCTGAGAGTCCAACCAAGTGCTGTGCCTCTTGGATAATGAATGGTAAGGGACTTAAAAGAATGTACCAAAAAATAAATGAAAAGATAGCAGTCTAGTCATGACCCACATCCTACTAACTCTATTCATTCACTCTGTAAAAATACGGTTTCTGGAAAGATGTAATTTATACAGTAAGTTTCCCAAATCTTAAGTCTACAGATTGATGATATTTTCATATCATTTGAATAGAAATATACAATATTTGCATCTGCCCAGAAGATGGCCTCAATCAAACGTTATCAGCACAGAGTAGTTTGCCTGTCCTTGCATTTTATTTAAGTGGAATTCTCTTCGACTTCTTTGACTTGACATTAGGACCGCGAGACTCATCTGTGTTATTCAGGATAGTAATATTTCATTCTTTTATTTTCATTGCTGAGAAATAGATAATTCTGTAATTATAAAATATTCAACAAATTAATGAAAAACAATCAAGAAATACATATTCTGGTGACTTTAAAATTCAAGTGAAGGATGAAATCGAAAAAAATAAAATACCATGAATAAAATTAGTTCCTAACTTCCCTTCCTAATTAGAAAACAAGGAAAAGTGCATCTATAGGGCTTTTTAAGAAAAATAAAAATTTATACAATGAAATTTCTGTAAAGTGAAAAAGACACAAAGCAAAATGCTACTGATATGCAAATGTTTTGTTCTTAAGCCTTCAAAACTCTGTTCATAAAAATTAAAATAGTAATATTGACTAACATTGAATAAAAACATTAAATAAAAGACATTGAAAAAATATGATAAAACAAAAGAAACAAAAAAGAACTGATGGGTGAATAATGAAATCTTTTGACCAGAGTTAATTATGAGTAATGTTGAAAATATGATTTTAAAGTATTAGTACACAATGTCAATATTAATTATCTGGATCTCAAATCAGATATTTGTTGATCATGTCAACAAAATTCTGAGAATAGAATAGATAAAGGGATAAAACATGAAAGAGAGTGAAAGAAAAAGTTAATTTTCTCAACAAATATGAAAACCAATTGATGGTATCTTAAACTGTATTTGAATTGAATACAACAAGCTTAAATAAAATACTCTTTCATGTAAAAAATGTAATTAGTAATAAGTGTTAAACCAGAAATATTTGCCTAATCCAATGGGTTTGGTGAACTTTCTATGTCAGTGCATCTAAGTTTATTTTCCTACATCCCCTCAAATTTTTCCTCAGATGACTGTTGCTGAAAGACCTAAATTTTTTTCTAATGTTTGCTATTATAAATGATGCTGCAGTAAAAATAAAGAAAAGAAAGTATTCTTTCACATACATGCTTTTTAAATTATGAAGCATAATGTCAAAAATTCAAAGATATTAACTAATTTAGACTATTACAAATAGTTTTATAGAATTGCAATTGCAAGAGTGCAAAAGTTAATCTTACACCAGAGAATATAAAGTGAATAATCATTTCATTCTATGTGCTTCTTGATCTCCCTCTTCTCCCAAGTAGAAACTATGCCTTTTTGGATTGTGTTCTTCCAGAATTTTTTAAGCACTTAATTACATTTCTAAATAAAATTGAATAGACTTATATACAAGTTGTATGTGGCTAAATTTATGAGTAGTTAACACAGAATATTTGGTCTGGTTACTGGCAACATATCAGATAATGCTAATGTGCATTATCTCCCATCTTACAAACATACAGAAAACTACACACAGCTAGCAAAGAAAACAAGGAAAAAATGAAATGTTCATTTGGATATGCAAAGAGCACCCCAGATCCAGGGGGAAAAGTCAGATTATAAAGTGAATTGTATGGCTCCAAATGACCAGGAGTTGAGGGTGGATGGGTATGAATGTTTCCTTTATTTCCCTAGGGTATATGTTTTCAGATTTCTGCTGAAACTATACTGTCTGTAGTGAGGTAAATGACAGCACCTTATCCCTTCATTTAGAATGAAAGTAAAATGAGGACGTTGGACAAAACAAGTCTGTGGAGGTATGAGCCTCATTGACTGAAGGCTGGGAGGTCTTAGAAAAAAAGATTCTCACAAATGAGGAAACGAAAGCAACATAAACTTGCTTCTGACTGGAGAGCTGAATGGGTTGAGATGTACTTACCAGAAAATGAAGTCTGAGCGCCAATATGGGCATCTCCATGGCAAAGAATCCTCAAATAAATTAATTTTTAATGCATGTATAAACTGGTAAGCAGCCTGGACACCTGGCATATCATCCAAAACAGTTCTCTGCTAAATCATCCAAGCACAAGGCATTATTGGCACATCCACAAATGGTTAATAAAAACTTTCAAGCCATGGAATAAGCAATTCCAGAAGGGGAAGATTAAGGAAAACTACAAGCTGGATTAGCAATTCTAAACATGGAAGGGCAAAATCAGAAAGCCATACAATGAAGACCACAAAATTAGTTCCACATTTGTTAAATAAAATAATCAAACATTTAGGAAATACATAATTTTATACATAATTATAAAACAAACTATATGTGGACTAGCACAAATTAGAAACTGTAGAAGGTAAAATATTGTCATCAAAATATTTCAGCTAAACAATTATATTAATTTTTGCATTTGAAGAAATAGTTTGAGAGAGCTAAAGAAATTACACAGAGTGCAACATAAAGAATTATAAAGTATATAAGAAATTATGGATATGATATGAGAGATAAAATAACAAGACTCACTATATGATTAAAAAAGAGGGTTGGAAGAGGGAGGAAGAGTCAAATATAGTGAGAAAAAATAGACGGCTTTCCAAACTAATAAAAAACATTATAATTCAAATTCAAGTAAGGAAATATATAACAAGAATAATAACTAAAATATGTTTATTCATAAAACTATGGAATAAAACTCCAGAAATTAAAAGAGAATGAACTAATATTATAAGAAATGAGAGAGGAAATACTGTATATATGTATATAATTTTATTTATATATGTAAAACAATGATACTGTCATGTTAAATCAAATATGTGCAAACAAAATGCACAAAGGACATAAAAGGAATTAAAATTTTCTAGAATTTTCTGTCTAGATTGCATTTGAGACAATTTAATTGGTTTATTATATGTCAAAGATGCTTATTGTAATTTCTAGGATCCCCGAAGAAATTAGTAAAAGAACTAATAATTAAATCTTAATGGAGGATAAATAATAAATTACAAAATAAAACTATTAGCTTAAATGGAGAGAAAGAGCACAAACATGGGATAGACATTAAAAACAATAGCAAATGATGTACAAAAATACAAAAAATCCACAAATTATGTTAATGTAATTGGACTGCAAATTCTAAGACCAAGATTTTCACTATTCTTTTATTACTACCTATATCCAAGAACTCTACACTTTTTTTGAACATGATTTTCTTAACTATTTTCTGTGGTTTCTTTCATACCTGACTTGTCTCTTGGTTTTTAAATAGTTCTCTTTTTCTCTATGCTACAACACAGCACGCATTAGTAAGAAAGATAGTTTCATGACATTTTAGAAAACTGTACACAACTAGGACAACATGAAAGGCAAATATGTATGAAAGGAACTTTAATAATCCAAACAATATGCCAGAGAATTAAAATTCTTAAAACAGAGAGAGGAGAAATTAAATGAGATGTTGCCCTGTCCTATCTAGAGATCTTAAAGATTGAGATTATTTTAAAACAAAACCAAAAATATCTCCAGTTCCTTCTATGGTATCAAACCCCTTTTTTTCATATGCAAGTGCTTAGTTAATGAGGACAACGAATAGAAGAGAGATAACCACACATACTTTTGGTTAAGAAAACTGAGGTTTCAAAGACTTATATGATGTGTTCTTGGAAAAAAGCAGGAATCTCAGAAGGACCACCATATCATGAATCCAAGTCCTTCCTATTTCTGCTTCATGATAGCTACCTTCACTACTTTTGGTATTTATCTTCCCGGAATTTCAACAGTTGTGGCTTTTTTCAGGGAGATTGGGTGCAGGGGGGCCATGGGACTTTTCAGCTAATATTTAGCAGATACTATCATTCCACATTCCAACATTGAAGGAATGCTGCCGTTTTCACTTGGGCTCTCATATCAGTTCAGCCTTGAACAGTATGTCAAGTATTGAGTAGTCTGAGTATAAACAATTAAGGTAAGAAAAAAAAAGTTTTATTTAGAAAAGGAAAGGAGGGTATAAAATGTAAAATGAGCTATAAACTTGTGGTCTAGTATTCAGAGATATAAACCATATACCTTCAAACAGATTTATTGTGCTCATAAATCTCCCATCAATATGGGCTTACTCTTCATGACTAATGGAGTGAAGAGTCAAAGAAAACACACGCATCATTTTCTTTGATACAAATAATAACTATAGTGTTCAGTTCAAACAGGCGAAATAACATCTAAAATCTATAAGATAGAGCTCATCCACTCACAAAGAAAGCACACTATAAACATAAATTACTTCACTTCCAAAATCCCTTGGGAAGGTCACTGGGAAGTAGACCAGGAAAGTCACTGGTTTTTACTTCGGTATATGGTGTCTCGCAGCACGTTGATCCTTCGTTGACTACTTGCATGCAGCACTTGAAATGAGGGGATTAAATCTTGCTTTTATTAAGACTTCAGAAATGTTCCTGATTAGGGGCCTCTAGTAATGATGTAATGTAGTGTAACGACAGTGTAGAGCAAGAACGCTTTGTGATAATGTGTCAGTGTCCAAATTCCTTTTGAGTGTTTTTCAAATTACTTGAGACAGTTCACTTTTAATCATTGGGAATTATTCCCAAAAGGAAGGCCATATAAATATTCAGTTATATGTTATTAGGAATGAGGGTAGGGGATAATTTGGAAATTTAATTACATTATCTGAGCATATGACAGATATTCACCAGTCTCCATATATTTGTTTATGGTTCTCTTTCTCTGGATAGTTCTCCCTCCCCTTAACTATTTAGAAAATTCTTTCATGTGTTGCAAGATTAAAATGATGTCATCTTTTTCCATGAAGTCATTCCCAACCACAATGGCTTTCTCTCCTCATCTCAACCGCAGGTAAAATGATCATCTCTTTCTTTGTTGTCCACTCTACTTATACCCCTCTGCCAACAACCCCAGTGTCTAACTCAGTATTGGTCCAAGAACATTTCTGTCAAATCTGAGGACTGATGATGTTTCACTGTCTGCTGAGCTTACTGACTTATTGTTTGGGGGATCTTATTATGTGTTCTATTCCTCACTGACTTAATATCTTCTTTTCAGTTACAAGAAATAAGATTTAACTCTACACTCCTTCTCAAATCTCACCCATTTACAATTTCATCACAAAGTATAGTATCACATTTTACTTTGTGATGTATCTTAAACATAAGTAAACTAGATGCTGAATTCTGTTTGATTCATTTATTTATGGAGTGCTTTGAACTTCAGCATGAGTACACAGTGCAAGGAACACAAAAGGGGGTTTACAATAATGAGTTCTTTAATTTCCTCCTTCAGCCTGAAAATTTAAAAGAATTGCTTGCTTAGACTGGAAATTTGAAAGGAGAATCTTGAGCAAAACTAAAAGATCTTGGAGAAGTTATCTATGCCTATCTGTAAGAAGAGATTTCTAGGCAGAGAGGACAGCTAGTAAAGTAAACTTAAGGTAGAAGCATGCTTGCTGTGTTCAAAGAATGGTAAAAGTACCAGTGGGGCAAGGAAATGCATAATGAACTAAAAGGTATAATGTAAATGAAATGAAATGAGGTGGAAGAGAGATTTGGAAGAAAATATTATATGAGGCCTTGTAAATAATGATAATGACTCTGAACTTTATTTTGAGAGATGTGGAGAGCCCCTAGAAAGTATCACACTGAGCAATGGCAAATTTAAACATATACTGATATATATGTGTTTGTATGTAAATTTTTCATGGTGATTGACAAGAATAATGGTCTAGAGAGAAAAGAATGGAAAAAAAAGGAGAATAGTATGGTTCTCTGGGTAAAAAATGGTGATGGTTTAGATAACCATAGTGAAAGTGGTAAGAGGGGTAGTTGGATTCTGAATTCGTTTTTAGGGCACAATTTACTAATGATTTTATTTGCAGTATGAAATAAAAAGGAATAGATCTCAATCCTGAGGAAATAAAAGAATGAGAGCCACAAAGTCAAATGAAAACTATTACGAGTTGACTTGAAGGGAATAGATCAGAAGTTTATATTTAGATATATTAAGTATTTTATATCTTTAAGATACCCAGCTGGTGATATGAAGTGAACAACTGGATCAATTAGAAATTTCAAGAAAAATATATGAGCTGCAATAAATTTAAAAGCCCAGAAAATGATTGAAATCCCCAAAGATAGTAAAGAGAGGGAGGGAGGAAGGGAGTGAAAAGTTCACAGAACTGAGTCCTTGAGTATCAAAAAGACCTAAATTCAAATCAGAGATCACCAACAATCTAGCTATATGAATTTTAGAAACTTACTTTAACTTCTTGATCTGTAAAAAATAGCGTTATAAGGATTTTTGATCATGCTTTAATCGTCTGAGATTAACACTGCCGTTCTTTGAATCATGATCACTATGTACAATGTCTGTTGGATGATAAATACTCATCGAGCATCAGCTATTTGATGATGGTGGTGATTAAAAATAAACAGAAAACTGTTTTCCAAACAATATCATCTATAGAGAGAGAAGATCAGATTTTAAGACTCCAATGTGGGAAGATCAGTCCAGTCCATTTTTAAATGTTCTTTCCGAATCAGGAGAAGGAGCAAATGGAGAAGATATAAAATAATGCTTTCTTGCTAAATTTGAAGATGTTTCTCAATCTAGTAACTTATGTTTCTCAATCTAGTAACATATATATATATATATACATACATATAATTATGTATGTATATATATATATATGACCTTGTTTAGAAGTCTCTTGTTTTGTAAATAAGACTTACCTTAACGGATCCGAGTTTTGTGAACATCTTTCTGTTAAATTCCGATGTCCTCAGAATTATATTTCAACTTCTCTTTATCCACTTTAGCTTAGATTACCCTCTACAGATGAATCCAAAATATTTTTATAGAACCAAAACTATTCTCCTCATGATGTTAGAACTCAAATGTTTGACCATCTGCTCTTACTGGACATACTCTATCTTGCCTAGGACTGTGTGTGTATATGTGCTATTCCTGCTGCCCAGAGCACTGTCACCTATTCTTTTACTTCCTGAATACTGCCTATCACTCAGCTTGGAAGACATTTACTCCCAGAGCCTTTCTGACACCTCATGTCTGTACATGTCCATTAACATACCTTATTCGGAGTTCCAGACCATTCCCACTTTCTATACTCACAGATAACTGATAGAGTTCTTAATGAGGAAAACCATTCAACTTGCATTAGAAGAGAAACTGTATTTTCTAGAATATATGAGCTATGGGGAGAAAAGCCAGTTTATTGGGACCTAGTGGGGATCTGAAGTAAATAGAAAGATGGCAAAGAAATAGTCATAATCAAACAAGAAAGCAAGCAAACAAAAACAATACCAAGACCACAAGAGTTACTAATCCATTTAAAATTAGTAATGACCTTATCACTACTCTATGGAGATGAAACCAGCAGTTAAACTTTACAGGTTTATAGTTATACCTATATCTCTATTCCTTTATGTATTTCAACAGATACAGATAATTTAGCAAGTTCCATTTAATTTCGCCCACAATTTGGACACTGATTTTCAAAATAAATATTTTTATTTTCTTTTTAGACTCTAACATATATATATATATATATATGTGAATATACATATATACATATATACATATAGATATACAAATTTGCATCCTCAAAGAAAAGTAAAAAGATAAAACTTAGGGATCCCTATGGAAAAAAATCATGTAATTCTTTACATCTGAAAGGTCTTTTCATGCAATGTTAAAGGAAAATAGCTATAGATGTAGCTGTAGACATAGACATAGCTACAGACATAGATGTATTGCTTGAATGCATATCAGGTATTACACATTGCTAATTCTAGTGTTATTTAGTCTTTAAGGTAAAAGGATAAATTCTTCTGAGATTCTGCTAAAATGAAATAACGTGGAATTCCATGACCCTTACCATCCAAGTTAAATATGTGTATACAAAGAGTTCAGTGAGTTTAACCACCATGGGATAATTAAGGAAATGGTATATAAAGAAACCAAACAAACAAAAAAAGGAACCAGATCAAAGAAAAACAGACCAACTCTAGAATCGAAAAAGAGGTTACAGGAAGGGGAAGGGAAAAGTGAAGGGAAATGGGCAATTGGATAAAGGGGTCAATTACAAGGTGAAGGATATAATTGGGCTGTAGGTGGTGAACTTAATTATACGCAGATGTTAATTTACAATGATGCATATCTTAAACCTGTATGTTATCAAGCAATATTCCCTTACTAAAATAAAAAGAGAAATGCAAGCTGTTAATCATTGTCATCCCATGCCAACTAAGAAAATCATATTTGCCAAAGTTTATCACTATTCAGATATCATCAACTGTTTTGCCCAACACTCCCTTCTCCAGGGACAGCAAGGTTCTTCTGGGAACTGTCCCTCCCTCTGTTTTATTTGGAGGAAATTCTTTTCTTAAACAACTCCACACTAGCCACAGTTGAATAACACAAGGGTAATACTTGACCCACACTCTTCTATTCATGTCAGGTCCACAATCAAGTAACCTTTTTTTAGAGCTGAAGTTATAACATGTCAGTATTTCCAAGAAGTTGATGACCATGAAGAAAATAAGAGTGCACTGAAGGAGACAGGCATGTAATAAAGATGGGGGTGGGAAATAATAGTTACAGATGTATCTCTGATCCTGAGGACAGTTCTATCTCTCACTTTCAAGTATTTGTTCCTCAATACTTCCTTGAAGTCCTTGAACAAATAGAGGCATGTCCTGATTTAGGTTTATTGAAGTTGTGTTTCTGTCACTTGCACAGAACCCTGCTTAATAAAAGGAACAGAGAAGACAAAGTTCATAGGACTTTGTGTAATTTATATTCTAGGCCTTTATTGCCCATTCTAAATAAATTAGAGTTAGGAGAAGAAAAGATCTAAAAATCCTTTAAGATTATATATTCTATGAGGCAAGTATACTCATACAATAAAATAGTTTTCCTCTAGAAAATGTCCATTCTGGGTTCTGCTGAGGTGCACACCATGCTCACTGATGCAATAAGCATATAGAATTGAAAAGAATAAGCACCCACTTCTAACTAAAAATCCTTTTAGTTATACCCTATGGGGAATCTGACAGATTCATATGCTTTTAAGTCAGAAAATAAAATAGAAACATTTCTGAGAAACATAGAATGAAATAGGCAGCTATTATAATACGACTCAGTCAGCCTTTTAATGGTCTGAAAAAAATTCAAGCCTACTCAAAACACCTACTACTTCATCACCAATGACTTAAGGTAACTGCAATATAGGGTTCCTTCCTCAGGATCTATTGGAAAATTTCCCTGATCTATTATACCACAACTTAAATGTATTTAGAATTCACCAGTAATCATCTTAAAGAATGGAGAGACTCCAATACACATGTGGGACAAATTATTATTTTAATTGATTTTATTGAAGGAATATTGAATTTAACACTAGGTTTGAGGTATTATGATAGCAAACTTATCCAAATTATCTTTTAAAAAGAAAGAAGAAAAGAAGGGAGAGAGGGAGAGGGGAAGGAGAGAAAAAGAAGATATAAGTCACAGAACAAAACTGGAAATGCAAAATTCTATGCGATAGATGATGAGAAAATTGAAGACAGTAGGGAAATAAATGGTGAAGTGTGATGTGGAACCAGTTCAGTAACGTTGCCTTGACTCCATCTTCACTAGATACTACAATTTACTCAGAACCTAATGCACCACATAGTGTAACATGCCTTTAGCTTATATTTTCACTCTCTGAGATCTGCATCATGGACCTTTGTGTAGGATTACTGATCCCAGTTTTAAAAGAAGAGGATTCTGAGATCAGGTTGCTTTGACAAGACCACAGTGAAGACTGTGAACGACAAGATTTCAGTCTATCTGCTTATGTTCTTTCAACTGTTCATCACAATTCCATGTAATTGTTTAAAGACCTGCAAATAATTCCATCAATTCTTAAAGAAGGAAACTGGTTACCTAGAACTATGCCCCCTCTGTATGGAAGATCTTCAAGCGCAGTATTACTTTAAATGGGCTTGTGGGATCAAAACCACTAGCATCATTTGGAAACTTGATATAAAATGCAAATTCACAACCTCAACCCAGTGACCTCCTAAATCATAACCTAGGGTATGGACTCAACAATGTGTGTTTTATTAAGATGACAATGTGATTTTGATGTATATTTAAATTTTAGAACCACAGCTGAAGATCAGTGGCATGTAGAAATACTTACGTATCTATGTAATCATTTATTTATTTATTGCTGTGTCAGGTACATCATATAGCCATTCCTTCAACATTTTTCCAATTCTAACCAGGATTATTTGATCATCTTTACAAGCTCACTATGTGCTAAACATTGTAGTAGAGTCCAAACATGCAAAAATAATCCTCTAGTTTTCATTAACATAAAGTTTAGAATATGAAATGAACACATAATTAAAGAAAAGCTAGCTTGCGATATATACTTAAACAAGAGAAGAGACTAGGGTTAACATATATGTATATACATATATATGTCAGAGAAAATACAATTCAGAGGGTTAAATTGCACTAGCTCACTTACATGTGGACTTTTTCCCTGTCTTTGGGTTTCCCATTTAGGGATTCAACCAACCTCGGATGTCACTTGGTTGAAACAGGGATGTGGAGCTCACAGATACAGCTGGCATCTCTAAACAACTTGCTGAGGAGTCAACTGTAATTCTAACTATGGGCAACATAGAATGGCTTTTTGTCAAGGGTGTTAGTTTAGCGCAGTCTTTAAATAATCATTAGTATCTGAGTAGAACCATAGTGAGCAACGATAGGAATAAATAAGGACAAAAGGTGGTTAGCACTGAAGAAACATGTTAGAAGAAATTGATTCAGTTTTATATTCTACTCTATATTGTCTTTCGTCCATACCTTCTCTAACATCATCACCCGCTATGGGAAACACACTCTGGCTATCTATCCAACAGTAAGTTGATTCCCTTTTTTAATCTCACTATTGGTATTATGAATTTTCCCTTTATTGAATTGATTATATATTGACATCCCTCTACCTTACAAATTCTCTTTCCATGTTCTTTTCTGGCATTATAAATCATTAGCACAAAAGCCACCGGGTCTATTTTTTCACCCATATGTACCTAGCACAGACCACAGGGCTTAATTGAAGCTTGGGTACAATAAATATTTGATTACCAAATATAGAAGCTGAAATGTGGGTAGAATCATGCCATCATGGGGAGGATCGAGCACTGAGATGGTCTTTGGAAAAAAAAAAAACCTAGGACCTTAGATCTGCCTTTCTTAAACTCTGTGATCTTTGATAGTTCTCTTAACTCCTCTATTCTCAAGATTTTTCACTTTAAGATAGAGGTAAACTTACGTTAATGAAATGTTATAAAAAATAAATGAGAAATGTGTTTAAACTATTTGGCACAAAAACAACATTGAATAAAATGATAGCTTAATATTTAAGGTCAAATACAAGATTATCTAGAAACACATATGATCTAATAAAGGGTATCGAAGGAGAGAGAAAACAGACATTTTGGAGAATGAAATGTGTTAGAAATCCTTGCTACCCCAGTCCCCTTCCTCATTCAAATAAACATCATAATCCTCAGATAAGAGATCCAAGAGGGAGAGAATAAAGATGTAATATGAAGAAGCAATGAGAAAAGACAGAAAAGGAGAGGAAATGCAGAAAGAAATGGAAGCAGGACTGGGAAAGAAAGGACTCCACTTGTCTAGCCCCTCCCTCAGCTTAGTGCAAGGGCTTTTATGTCTAATGATTCACTATGATCACCCTCCAATTATACACTAGACCTCTTTATTTCCACCTATTCTTATCCACAGTCTACCCATTTGTAACTATTGACTACCTAGTTCCCAATAAGTGACAAAACAAAGATGCCAACAACCAGACACAGAATTAGAATTAGAGAAAAAAAATCCCACAATAATACAAGTAACTGCAAATACAAGAAGTAAAAAATGAAATTTTATGACTATTGAAAATTGTCACTAGTTGATTGATGAATTAATAAAATAGTCATAACAAGATACTGAATTTGAGTGATAAAATTAAACAAAAGTCCTCTTCTCAGAGTACTCTTTTCAGATAAATGGTGAAAAAGAAAAAAGAAAAAATATCAAAGAAATCTGCAAGAATTTAAATACCATCTGAGAAAAAAATGTTAAAAAAAATTTGAAAGGAAGACTGATGGGGTCTGGAGAACAAATTGTAAAAAGATGAAGTGATCAGATTGCAAAGATCTAGAGCTATAGTTAGACAGACATTAAAATCATTTTTGAAGACTAAGGATAAGTTTTTGTTTGTTTCTTTTTTTTTTTCCTTATTTTTTCAAAGGAAAGCAAAGGCAGGAATGAAGGTGAGATAGCAAGTAGGAAGAGGGGGCCAAAAGAAGGTCTTTATTTTTATATAGATGTTCACATTGGTTGCTTTCTCTCTGATTTGGGTCTTGAACCCCAGACCTTGGAATATATGTGGGACTGCTCCCAGGGTGCACTAGATCTCTGGGCGACTAGGGCATGCCCCCTAAGGACCATATTTTAAAACATTTTTAGTTGCAAAATTTCTGATAAAAAGTACAATTTGCCTAACAAATTAAGAGCATCATGCTGACATCAGATTTTTTTTTTTAATTTTAAACAGGCATACTAAAATACAATTCATAATCCTTTGGACTTACTAGAAAAATTATTGCTTTCAACATGAAATCCTAAATCCAGAAGAATGATCAGTTCTACACATAATTTCTTACAAGTTGGAAAGCAAAATTTTATTAGTAAACTCGTTATTGTTACAGAATTTTATGTGATGTTATATAAATGGCTACTAATAAAAGAAAAGTGTAATATTAAATATCCCATAATAATTTGGAACTATTATTGAAAAAAACACCTCTAAGTTTCCATAACATTTGGAAGTTCATAATAGCAAATATTAATAAAGCATTTACTGATGTGTGAAGCAGTTCGAACTTATCTATCCCAATAATAACCTTCTGATATTGGCATCTTATAATCTACATTTTCACAGAAGACAAAACTGAAACACAAAGAATCCATATAATGGCCATATAAGTTTCAAGTGTTGGAATTCAATTACAAGTTGGCGTCCAGAATCCCTGCTCTTCATTACTTGTCTGTAAATTGTTTAGAGATAGTAGTTAATTCACAAGATTTTCATAAAATTCCAAGTTGAAAGTCCTGTGAAGAATTCAAGGAAAATCAATAAATAATAGATTAGTTAAACAGAAATTATCTGAAGTAAAAATAATTACAAAGAAATTATGATTAATCTAGCCAAAAAAAAGAAAGGTAAAAGGAACATTCAGATAAAAAACATTGCATATAAAAATAATAAAATAAAATGACAACATAAATTTCAACATATCAGAATCATAATAAATATGAATAGTGAAGTTGCCTTGTTAAAAGTGTAAAATGATACATATATATCTTATATCTAAAGCTTATTTTAAGTTATTAGTTAAGTCAGGGCACATTTTCTCACAAATGCACGTTGACAGTCAACTGAACAGTTATACTTATGGGCTGAACACAATTCAGAGACAGTAAACTAGGAATTTCTTTGTTTACCTCTGTTTATATCATCCTGATCATAATTAATGTGTTTTAGAGCATCATTTGGAAAGTCATGTGCAGAAATCATGCTTAAGGTATGAAAAAGTAAAACTGAGTCTTAACACCCTTATTTTTTCCAAATTCTAAGAGATGATATAATTTTCAGAATTTGAATCTAGAATATAAGTTTCTCACCACAAAACTAATTTAGGGTCTAATATCATAGAGGGAGATGTTCCAAGTTGTAGATAGGCAGATGCTTAGCAGTAGAAGAGTTAGTTTCTAGTCGTGAGCTGGCAAATCTCTAGATTTGGTTTATGATCTAACTAGAGACGTGGTTGTATACAATCCATCTAAATGATTTAAATCATAATTTCACAGTTCCTGAAGGGGAAACGCATCTGGGGTATCTCTCTAGAGGACATAGATTTTCACATGCAATGTGAAAGGCTCAATATGTTTAAGAATGCTTCATTCTAGACCACAAACCTAAGCTTATTTTCTTGAGAGCATTGTTAATCAGATTAAAGAAATAAAGAGAGATAGAATAGTAAACATTCTATTTTAATGTGGCATAGAAATACTAAAAGTTCTTTAAATCTTTAAATGCTTATTTTTTTCACTGGATACCACTTAGGTGCCACTTACAAGGATTAGCCTATTTCCTTCCTTTCAGAGTTCATAGTGAGAAATAAAGCAACATTTTTTTTACTTTCCTTTTTGAGTTGGAAGAAAGTTTATTTTTCATTCAGTGGTCCTCATTGGCTATCCCCCCTGCCATGTGCCTTCAGTGAGGGACCTGGGGATGCACATGGGGCTATTCCCAGGGTGTACTAGACCATTAGGCCAACAGGGCGTGCCCTTTTTTGACATTTAAAAAAATATTTATTGAGACAACTTTGATTTACAAAATAATATAAGCCCCTATGTGCAGATTCCTCATTCCTCGAATATATGTCCACACACTACATCCACCAGCAAATTACCAAAAGTCCTCCACCACGGTCCACTAAACCATCCCCTGCCCCCACGGCTGCTATCCCCCACCCCTTCCCCACAGCAACCTCAGTTCTATTTTCAGTGTCCAAGGGGTGATTATTCATTTTGTCTCTTCTTTTAAATAAAGCAAACTTTAAAGAGCTTGAGAAGCACTCTTTCCTGGGTTCTTCCCCATTCATGCTTTTAGGAAGCACAGGGAATTCAGCGTGAGTTCCTTCAGGGCATAAACTGCATCTTATCCTCAATAAGCAGCGAACACGGCACCTGGATGACCTGGGTGCTTGGATAATTGTGTGACTATCCCAAATCCCTCCAGGTTTCTCAATCTATTTTCCTGGGAACATTGCAGGATACAGCATCCAATGATTCCCCTTCAAGCAGAAACCAAAGCAGAGAGCTATTCAGCGCCCTCCAAGGACACATTGGGGGTCCCTTATGTATGTGTTAGCCTCTTCTGTATGTTTGGCATTCTGGAATAGCTCAAATTTGGCTTCTTAACTGAAAAAAAATACATCGATAGGATCATCACCCAGTCTCCCCGCAACATCATCTTCTGTTCCTTCCTACTTCATCCTTCAGAGAATAAACTCTTTGCAATAAACACTCTCCCAGAAATCGTAGTCATTAAACTTGGCTCAATCGTTTATAAAGAGAACCCCAATAAGAAATTCACCATAAAGAAATAAAAATAATAACTATATAGGTTTTTCATAGAGAGCAATTTGCCTGAGTCCTCAATTCTGTCAACCCCAAGGTGTTCCCTGAAACTGCTAGACTCATATGAACATTCTCACATTTTGGTTCTGTGCCCACTGGTAGCTGAGACAATCAATCCTCCTTAAATTCCCCAATTCCATGATCCAGCCCAAAACTCGAAGCCCTTTTATGTATAATGAAGGTGACACATTCATGATTATTCATTTTACTTAAAAATGCACGAATTACATATAACTATTAGGTGAGTAAAAGAATCTATTTCCAAATCAAAAGTGATGACTTAGAGTTTTATAAGGATTCTAAATGCAGTATTCTACCGAGAAATCTGGTCTCCATGCTTGTTCTTATTTGTTAGAAAGTTCTAATAGCACAAGAAAAAGGGGGCTTTTGTATTTGAGAGAAAGAATACATTGCCAGGTACAAGTCATCTGGCCTGTGATGAGTTAGTTGTGCTTTTCACTGATAACTATTCTTGCTGTGAATATTGTTGCTAATTGACCCTTGTCACTGTCAATATTGTAAGTAGTCTGATTAACTCTATTTGATGTGGTGATAGCCATTAAATCAACAATAATTAAACTTCCATTTGTCTGATGACTAGCTTCTAGGTCATTATTATCAGTGTGATTCATTCAATCACAAAACATTTCCCCAGGCTTCACCTGGGGCCCAGGCCCAGGTGAGATATAGCACAGAGCAAAGGACACTACCTTTCTGGGTCTGACATGAGTCACCCAACCCTATTGTTAAAGCAAAAACCTAACAATGTCTCCTAAGGTTGGTTTTTATTTTGATGTTATTTCAATAACCGAGTTCTTTTTCAGCTGGAAAAAAGAAAAGAATGGTGTAGGTGCTGCCAAGGGAATTTTCTTCCTCAAAGTGAAATACAATCAGAACAGTTTGACACCTGAGCACTTAGTGATCTCTAACTTCCTGTGATTCTTCTGTGGGGGTGCCTCTGCTGCTTTGGATGAGATACTTCCCAAAAGCATTCTTTGAAATGTCTCAAGCTCAAAACTACAACATTCTATTGAACTACTTGCCCAAACCTTACAATCCGGAGCCAATATGCCCTTAATAAATCTAACTCCACAGAGCCACATACAGCCCTGTATCAACAATTGACCTCAGACTCCCCTTCAAGCCTGTGCCACCTCCTCCTTTCCAGGACCAATCTGTGCTTTGTTTCCTCTTGGAAACTTTAGCTAAAGTCTCACTGCTTGTTTTCCGGGGAGCAAATGCTATTTCAATACAGGGAAGCCAGCTCGGTAGGAATTATTCATGGCTCAGCATACGTGAGTTGCACAGCAGAGAACAGGTGTTGTAATCATTCCATCCATTGGGCTGAGGGGAACTTCTGATGGGAAACTGTAATGAGGCTCTCTGAGTCACCATTACTGCTCATATAACTGATGCATCTTAGAGATGGGGAGAAGAGAGATATTAAAGTCAAACCACTTCATTGCTTTGCATGTGCATATGTGTGTGTGTTAAGTCCCAGAATCCATTTGTCTTGATTTAAGTGTTAACTGGGGCAAGAACTCAGAGGCTGCTCAGACCTGTTTTTCATCAACTTTCCTCCTACTCACGGCTGATTCGAGACATCCTGGCCTAACCTGTTTTGTCGCATGTAAAGTGAGAACATTTATATCTATGTTATATATTCTAAAATAAAAATGCAAATTTCTCACTCATGTGCATTATAAACATGGATTAATTTTTCTGTGAGTGATAAGTTTTTGTTTCTTCACCTCAGAATTTGAATAAGCTTCTATCCTGTTCCTTTTCCAATGGAGAAATACTTAAGTACATATCTTAGAGTTTGCTTATTTACATCCAAAACTCTGTGAGAAACAAAAGGAGCATCACGAGTGAGCTAATCTAATGGTTTCATTTATTTAATGTACAGGATATATTTCGTTTTATACGTAAGCTCCCTTGACAGTCTGATAGGAATAGATGAATGATGACCTTTGTTGGTTGAAACAGGAAAGGAAAATGAAAACTGAATCTCCCTCAGAATTGAGCCAGCAGAACTTCAATGAACTTCTCAGACAACATGGAGCCTAGTTTGAAAACTATTGGCCATATTTTCTAGTGAAGAAATAAGATAATTTAGAGCCAGAGTCAACAAAAGACTTTCCCAAGATCACAACTAGGATTAGAACGTAGGTACGCAATTCTGGGGGCAGAGTGTTTATGCTTGGCCTATCTATCCACTCATTCACTAAATATCTGAGGGCGTACCACAGTGCCAGGCACTCTGCCTAGTTTTTCTAGGGTTGAAGTTAACAAAGTCTCAACCCTGTTCTTGATGAACAATTGACTTCACCCTAAAATAAGCTGAAGATGGAATGTTGGCCATTCTGAGACAGGGAGCATAAGATATCCTGGAGAAGTAAGAATGAAAGGAGTAATTTGTGTTTTCTAGGAATGTGACAACATAGAGTCTACAGCAATTGATTTTAAAGAGATCCTTTAAGGAAAGCCACAATCGCCATGCTGACTTACAGAAAGAACATGCCAACAATAAGATAGTGCATGCATACAAGCCTACAAGAGAAAAAATCTGGGAATAAGGTATATTTCATGTTTTCTGGACCATTACACAAAGGGGAGAAATAAAGAATTCTATTTTAATTTTGTTTGCTGTTATGTGGAATCCGTTTTTCTTTTTTTAAAGGAAAGGTGCAGCAGGAATGAAGGGAAGTCGTCAGGCAGACTGGAAGAGAGAGGAGGAAGGAGCATTTTTATCTTATTTTCATTTAGCTGTTCACACTGGTTCTTTTCCTCCCTGTACACAGGACACGAACCCAGGGGTATGTGACCTGAGGAGATTGACCTAACCACTGCTCCACCAGGGCACAAGAGATTTGGACTTATTCCTACAGGCAGCAAAGAGTCTTTGAAATATTATAGGACTTGAATGAAACATATGGAGCTGTGTTTCAAGAATATTGTTTTGATGCTGATTTGAAGCAAAATCTGCCATATATCCTCAAGAGTTCTAGATGTAGTGCAAATTTTTGTTCTTTACACCACCTATCACTGGAGAAGAAAAAGTCTACTATTTATTGAGCACTTACAATCAAATAAATGTTATTTATTCTTCCTATGTATGACCTCTCACTGTGGAAATCACCTCCTCAGGTTTCAGATAAGGAAACGAAGGTCATACAGTTAGTAAGGGGTTAAATAGAATCTACCTCTAAAATGTGTGCACCTTCTCTAGAAAGAGTTTCTAGAACAGATTATGCATTTACTACAAGGTTGGATCGTGTAGCTTCTGAAATCTAAGAATAACCAGGGGTCAGGGGTCAGGTTTATTAAAGAAAATGTTTCTTTATCCCAGATGAGAAGGAATACCCAACAGTGTTAGTCACCGAAGATTCACACCCTTCAAATCCTGTTCAGAGGTTGCACTAAGACCTTGGAATTTATACAAGGTCTTGAGGGCAAGAGCAAAATAGGTGGAACCAAAAACTGGGGAGGGTTAGGGGAAAACAAAACAAACAAAAACAAAAAAACAAAATAACTTTCTGGCAAAGTCCTACAGGGAAACAAACTCCCTAATTGGTGAATGCTCGGAAAAACACATAGATGTTACTTGATTCTGGACACAGGGACATGGGGTCCTCTGCTAAGGCCATCTGACTATGTTCAGGGAAGGTTTAATTCATGTGGGGAAAGTTTACTTAACCCATGAAATGAAATACAGCTAAGCTCAGGATCCAACATCCCTTCTTCCTCATCTCATTCATCTCTTCTGAAAACAAAACTTTGCCTATCTAGACAACTTGAAACAATACATGTAAAATTCTTCACTGCAAACAGAATTCTCTCACTCCATTAGCCAGAAATATTCATGAGGCCAGGAACTATCTGCTATGATTGAATTGGCATTCTTGGCTCTCATACTTGCTAATTACATGATTTGGGGCAAATGATTCCTTCAATTATTTAGTCCTCAGTGTCTTCATTTGTAAAATTATATGCTAAAAGTCAGGATAGGCAAACGCACTTAAAACAATCACTGACACATAATATGTGCTATGTAATATAAATATTTGCTATGACTTTATTATTATTATTGCCACTAATGAGGGGATGATGACACTGTATCCTGTAGGCCCAGAGCACTGCTCACAAAATCGGTACAAAAAGATATTTGTTGAGTGCATGAGAGGATTAATGAAAATTCTACGGCAGTAATTTCTACCAAATTAACGTCTGCCAGAAATTTAATTAATTTCTATCTAAGTAATATCAGACCACAAAGATTGCAAGACTGACTGCTCGCTGAGGAAAGCTAAGCTGATCTATTTCATGTATTCAATTATGGATTCTTGGTGCTCAAGATGCAAAAGGTAATTAGGGTTCATATCCTTCAGACCCTTTACAGAGCAGTGAAATCAAAAGGGATGTTTATGGCAAGCACTACAAATAATGCTGCCCTGTGCACAGAAGGTGAAGACCAAGAACAAAAAAACTGTAGTATTGACTTAGCACTGTTAATTGGCAATAAAATCCTTATAGTTTTATTTCTTTGATTCAGTTGCTTCAGTTATAAGATAAACTATTTACACCCACAAAAAAAGCTTTGTTTTTAATCATATACTTTACAATAGCAAAAAAGCAAACCCTAAATTAGCTAAAAAAAATAAATACAGCAAAATAAATTGACAAGCATACCAGAAAAGGAATATTAGCCAGACTTCTTAAATGTCATGTGCTAAGAACATTGGTCATGTTTTACAAAGGTCTCTTATAATAAGGTATTTCTATCAGTATATAAGAATGATTGTCAAATTCCTTATGAGGGAAAAAAGAAAGAGAATATAGCTAGAACATGTTTTGTTTAACCTAGGATCTATGAATAGATTTAGAAGTTTTGTTAACCTTTATGCAAAATTCTGTTTTTATATAGTCAATGCCCATATTTTTCATCAAATTCTATGTCTATATCTCTGAAGTTCTTGGGGACTTCTGTAAGTATGAGTTGGTGTACCTCCAGTAGAACTTTGGACCATTCTATATCTAGAGAAGAGTAGTAATCTGATATAAAATTTATACGTATGCTACTCAAAGACTCATTCTGGGAAAGGTAAAATACGACCCAGGAACCAAATATGTCTCATGTCTATTTTCATATATCTCAAAGTCAAGAATAGATTTCACATTTTTAAAGAGTTGTAGGGTAGGGGTAGGGAGCAAGAGACAAAATAATGAGACAAACATCATATGTGGCCTAAATATTTTTTCTGACCCTTTGCAAAGTAAAAGGTTTATCAACCTCTGTGATCAGAACAGTGCCAAGATACAGAGGAATTTGAGCAGTCTTTGAAAGTAAGGTAAAATTTAACATAATTTTTTTTTCCAAAATGGTTTGAACTAGTTATTGATCATTTATTAATAGAACTTTAGGAATGACATTGAAGGCTGTTGAGTTGAAGTGTCTGAAGTTGAGTTTTTCTGTCATAAATCTTAGATTGGAAAACAGAAGGGAGATAATAAAGACTATTAATTATTTACACAAATAGGAATGTTTCCATGTGCAAACAAATTGAAATTTTGATGTATACCTAGTAAGAATTCATCAGGTTACACTGGAGAATGTTGACAGCTAGGGAATATGTACTACTGAAAATATTAAGAACTGTATATATATTTTTTAAATGTATTATTATGATGCATTCATGATTTAGCAAGAGAGTCAGGTGAAATAGAATATTTGAGAATACTTTAGTGTTATTGTTCTAGAGATTACTATTCACTCTTCACACTAAAAGAGGCCTGTTCTGGTTTTGGGTCAGGGGTTAGTTTAATTCAACCTTATTTTGATCAGCTTTCACTGATTTTTCTCAAATTAATGAGGCTTTCCTTTATCTGGCTAATGAAAGACCTTCACGAAGCCAATGATTTCTGCTCCACTTGTCAAATGACCAGAAGATTTCTAACAACTTTCTCAGAAAAACATCATTTGATGGTACAATTTGAAGGGAATATCAGAAGGCAATGTAGCAGAGCAGTTTGAAATTTTTAAACAGCCTCAGACCCAGGGTTTCTCTGAGGTCTCTGCATGTTCATGAAAGAGTGTCCATGAGGCAATGGAAAGAAAGATAAATAAATGCTTCAGCTCCAACTCTGCCTCTATTTGTGTGAACTTTAGCTAATTGCTTTACTTCCTTGGATTTCCTTAAATACGAATTGAGGTACTGCTGGAATAAGGCTGAATGATTTTGAGATGTAAGGACTCTAGGTCCCCTATTTCTTGGATTCAGTGTTGATCTCAGACTATCCTTGGAATTCATAGAAATATGGAGCCAGAGTCCTGTTTCCCTGGCTCCAAGTCACAGTTGAGCTTTACCTACGGGTCACTACCTATCAGGAATTCTACCTACTGGCACACCCTGGTGGCCCAGTGGATACCGCTGCTGGATGTAGCTCACGCACATTCTATCTACACATCCATGAGATGGCATTTCTTTGACAAGCTGTCCCCCCTCCCCCCACAGGAATCTAGGAGAGTGTCACATTTGGTTCTACCTCAAGATGTCTCTTCTTTATTCCAGTCACATCCATTGTCTGCCTAGGCTGTCCCAGAATTCTTTTATAGATACTTAGTCTAGGTCATTCAATTATTCATTCATTCAACTTAATATTTCTGTAATGCCAAATAATCAGTAAAATCTAACCAATGTTCATTCACTCTCAATAGCTATGTACTATGTATATACAGGTTTCTGAAGACTTGTGACCCATCCCCGTGGCTCCCTCAGAACCAAGAGCATTTTCTCAGATGGCTTCTATACCAAATACGATCCCAGCAGACCAGACATACAGCAACAGCTGGAATTACCTTAATATACAACAAACAAAGGTAATACCAAGGTAAAGTCACAGTACAGTTTTGTTTCAAGTTCTGGGATTCATTGTTCCACCCCAGGAATGTCATCCTAGATTACTTCATCAACTGTTGGTTCTTAAAGTCAAATACTTTCTTCACATTGTCCTATTATTCCCTAAACCCTTTTAGGTGTTTTTTGCTATCTCTTATGTTCGTTTTTCAGGTGAACAAGTTTGCATATATATATATAATTACTTTATTGTGAATCTCCTGCCTTAACTGCAGCCTGGCTCTGCCCTAAGAATGCAATCTACTGTTAGCTCTCTCTAACAAAGGACCCCAGGTCAGTATCTTTCCCAAATCCACATTGTTCTGTACAATTTCTTCTTCATGCTTATGTAAATTCCTAATCCCACTGGAAATCGTACATTTACCTCCAAACAGATGACACAGAAAAACAAAATGGATTTGTTTTTAGTTATAGTCACAGCTATTATCAGTTTTACCAGTTCTGTTACCAATTGTATATATTTCCCAGTTACCACATACAGAAACATGAATCATTGCATGAATAATAAAGTTTGCTTGGCAAAACTTAAAAACAAAGAAATTCATGGGGGACAACTTATTAAAAAGATTTTTAGGGGTGAAAATTTAGGAACCAGAAAGTTCCATTTTAGCATATTTATTGACTTTAAGACCCTCTGGATGTATAGAGATCTCTTGTCACGCAGAGGCTTAAACATCAGAAAGGCTGCCAAAAGTTTGGGCAGAAGCCAAGCAGGCAGACGAGCGAAAATTCTAGACCAGGAAAGATTTCAGGTCAAACCACCGGCTGGTTTTTTACTTCTGGAAACTTCCTGGGCTGTGGTCCACATGCTGACCCTCAGACACAGAAACAGAGAGTGAGTGAAACTGTGGCCCTCATTTCACACAACTCATTCACTTTGCAGATGAGACACTGGATGCTGAAAGCAGAGAAATGATTTACGCAGTGAGAAAGTCAGTTTAAGGTAGGGAGAGCTAAAACAGGAGTTACTTGTGGTCTTTTATCTTTTACACACACGATGATGGGTGTAAACAAAAATTGTTGACATCCCCAGGGAAGAAACCTAAGTGAATTGATATTTAATTGGACAGTGATAAAAATATAAAAAGATATTAAATATCTATTATGTCACATGCACACGATATTGATATATAAAGGCATAATGTATATATAAACAATGCATTTATTAAAAATAAGATTCATTGGAAAGATAATTAAGAATAGATATAATAAAATTCCTATGTCTGAGCATATCTGATGACAATTTGATTTCCTGTTGGCATTTGCTTCTGCTCACTGCCCATCCTAAGTAAGCGCCGAGCCGTCACCAAAGAACATCCTTCACATGACATCCATGTGTTTAATCATCGTAGATAATGTAATACACTGATCTGCTTTGCTGGTGAAAAATTTTGAAGTTCCCAGTTCTTTATTTTATTATAGTTGTAGTCAAAGGTCTTAATCGATTGTTTGATTGGATGATATATACCAAGATAATATCTCAGGATCTAGAATTTAGGGAAACAGCTTTTATCAAAGCAGCCACCCCTTTTGGCAGAGACTTCTTAGTCTGGAATGGGAGGCACAAAGGAGATTTTTCCAGGAAGAGGCAGTGGTTGCTAGGAGAGTGTGTGTACAAGATACAGGACGTGAAGAGCTCTGCTTCTACCACTGAGAACAGATACTATCAAGGACATAGGGGAAAAAAATTAATTATATAATAAACTGTCTTTCAAAATTCCCAAAGCAAAATGCTATGAAGTATGTTTTCCCCGGAGCACCTGAAAGGCAGCCAAGCCCCACAGGTGCAGTGGCATTCACTAAGGAGATGACTTCAACGCCAAAACAAGGGAAGAATTCTCTTCCTCCTACTGAAAGAATACAATGACCCTCCATATTCTGAATGCCTACTGGCCTTCTGGAGAGAGTGGAGGTGGATGATTGGACCACATTTGTATGCTCAGGAGGAGGATGTAAGCTCTGTGATTGGCAATTGTGATGTGGGTGTTGATTTGGTTCACGCAGTAACTTTGCGCCATGATCTCCCAGCAGCCTGATGAAGTGGAAAGAACAGAAGACTTAGAGTCAATAAAAGTTCGACAAAAATAGCCTTCTGGCACAAAGCACATTATCATACTTGTCCAAGCTATTTCTTTATCTATAAAATCAGAGTGATACTTTCTACAGGATGAACTCACAAGAGGATAACATAGGATCACATATGCTGATATTTGGTATCTAGTGGGTTCATTGATTGGTTCTCAGGTTCCCCTCTCTCACTGCTGAACCAAGAAAGGCTCCTTCCCAGTTGGACACCCTGTCTCTGTCCCCACTCCTCCTCTGACCACCAGTGCCCTCAGCCACTGCATTGAAACTGTCATTGTCCTAAGTTCAAAAAAAAAGAAAGAAAAAGACAATTTGTCAAATGTTTGTTTCCTTACCTGTAGCACCAGGTGTCAATTCATACCAGGATCTGCCTAACCTGTTTTTCCAGTCCCTCTTACCTTCTGCCCATAAAAAGCCTCAACTTCTTCTAAGCCTACTTAGGAACTTATGTGGATACTCCTGTAGTCACCTAAAATACTCTTGTTTTTCTCTTCAGCCCCTTCAAATCTCAATTTATACACTGGCGGCTTTCTAGAATAGTCCCAGAAATTTAGGTTCCTTGCAGTAGCAACCTTTTTGCAAATATGTGACATGACTACCCATGCCATTCATTTAACAGATTCTCTCTTAGAGTCAAACATTATTGACATTTAATGTATTTAACCGCCTGGGCAAGTGCCCTAAATCATCTTGGAATTTCCTACTTGTGAAAAACTCTTCATTCACAATTAAACGAGAAGTTTTTGAAGGGCAGAAAACAGTGATCAATTGTATTTAATAGTTCATAGTTTGTATGAAGTGGTATGGTATAGAGAGAAGAAAAAACAAGTGTTGAAACAAGATGAACTTAGGTTTATACACTGGTTCATTTAATCAAAATAGTCTCTATGAATGAATAAATCAAATCCTGATTTTTTTTTACCACCAACTTCTTGAGAATGAAGTATACAGATCGTCCTAAAAAGATGGGACTGTTCATTCCTTATTCCTTTTTACCACCTTTCTTTCCAGATAAAAGCAGATGCAGAAAGGAAGCAAAAACCCAGATGGTGAGAAACATTAGTAAAGTTTAGACAGACTGGTGTGCTTACCACCCCTGTCAATTCCCAAAAGTGTGTAAGGTCACCTGAGCAGCAGGCTTGAAATACAATGGAAACAAACAGAGAAGTGGTGACTGCTCACAAAACTTTTTTTCCCCTTGGTGTCACTTGGAAGTTCTACAGAAATAAGGCTGATGAAGGGATTCTTTTATGCTCAGAGGCCTGCTGAAATCTACCATAACACCTCCCACATCCTGTGCCTTTTGAGAATCCGCCTAAAGGAGAACGTACACACATGCCCCCTAAAGTTCTCCCTCATTGTGTGGGCCTTTCATTTCATAGTCCTCTTGCAAGTGTTATTTGTGAGGCTTAAAATATGTGGGCTTGCTGAGGGAGGAGATGGAGCTCTGGAGAAAATAACACACCAGGATAAGTAAGCCACATCACATTGTTTCTTCTGGGACACATTTTGTTCTGGGAAAATGTCCTAATAGTCCATGGTTTCAGTGTTACTATGTGTCACAGCACTGTGCTTGGGAAAACACAATGGCATTTTATATGATGATATCGTAGGGAAATAATAGTTCTCAGTCCATAAGCATCAGATTGACAAGCGACATCTATCAGAACTAGGGAGCAGTGAATATCTAATCTCCCAAAGACCAGTGTCCAAGATTGGTTCTTCATGGTGTGGAGACAGTGGATTTCATTAAGTAAGGTGTGATGCAAATTTTAGCACACTGTCAGCTGCTTCTTTAGTCCACAATGAAAAAAAATGATGCATCTTGTTAGTGATGTTAAAGTACACGCTTGGGTCAAAAAGATCTAACAAAACTGGAGGGCCTGTGACTTCTGCATGCTACACCTTGAGCTAAGTCACTTAGCTCCTCTGAGTTTAAATCTTGAACTTTACATGCATACATACACATATATATATACACATGCATATATATGTATATATGTGTATGTGTGTATATATGTACATATACATATATAGATATAATATTGCCCACTTCATATGACTTTTCCTTCTTTTTGCTTTAGGTTAAGATTAGAAATAACACACAGCTACTGAAATAAACAACTCATAGTGTTTCACAAAAGCACAGCATCATGTCACGTGTCTTCTCACCAGCATGAAATCACCTACCGCACACACGTGGAAAGACTATGAACAATCTCTAGCATGGTCATGACCACTGAAGACACCTTAGCTTTCCCTGAAAAGTCTGCTCACAAGACAAATGTAAAGGATAAAAATCACAGCAGCTTTTAGGATGCATGTGCTATGAGTGCTTGTAAGTTCCTCTAGAAATCTGGTTCCTTATTTTAAATGTATTCTTGTTTTAACTACCAATACAATACTCTGTCACCCAAATTATGGACTGTTGACCATCAAAAATTCAGGATTTTTCCTCCTTCATCCATACACTCATTTTTTATTGCTGCTGTAACAAAATGCCATGAGTTGATAGCTAAGGAAACACAAATTTATTTTCATACAGTTCCTTTGGTCAGAGGTGGTACGGGACTACTGTACTGAAATTGAGGTGTCATTCAGGCTGTGTATCTTCTAGAAGCTCATCAGGTGAATCTATTTGCTTGCCTTTCAAAGCTCCTAGAAGTCACTCACATGCCAAGGCCCAGGGTCCCAATCTCTCTTCCTCTACTTGTATTGTCACGTTACTTTCTCTGACCCTCCTCTTCTGCCTCCTTCCACTTTTAAGGAGCCTTGTGATTCCATTGAGTTTGCCTGGACAATCTCTCTATTTTAAATGCTTAGAAGCCTTAATTTTATCTGCCACCATAATTTTCCTGTTATGCACCCGACATATTCGTAAGTTCCAAGAATACAACCTGAGGATGTGGGGGTAGCCATTATTCTGTTTGCTGCAGTTAGACTTTAAAACTTTACACGCTGGAAAGGAAGAAACTCAAAGAACCGAGTTTTGTCATTAGTGAGGAACCAATCTAAATATTTCTTGAGTGCGTGTTTATGTCCATCACTTCACATTTACTCACTCCTTTAAACCTCAGGACAGCACCCTTAGATGGTCCTGTAGAGATAGACCCCTGTGCCTCTTTCTCCCACTTTCTGTAACCCTAGAGTAGACTTTCTTTGTGTCACATTTAAATTCTGAGACCCCAGAAAAAAAGAAAAATTCTGCAAGAACAGACTTCAAAGACTGTGACCTAGAAAGTCAGAAATATTTTAATGTGATACATTGCGCCTGATGCTATTTACCATTCCTTTGCTAAGTACTTCTTATTTAAGCATGACATTATTTTATTCTTAGTAAATAGTCAGTATTATAATTAAAAATAACAAATTATAATATATAAAAATGTAGTATTTAATAACGCAATATTTTCTATAATTAATGAAAAACTAATTGTCAGTAGATTGGGTAATTGATAGAGGACATAACTGACAGAATTATCTGTGAAGTCAGTTTTCCTGACTTGAAAATGTATGTGTTAAAACATTACCCCAATTGTCTCAGATATTTTGGATCACAGGCCATCCAGTGAAGAAGAAAGTTTGAAAGGGTTTTAATTTGAACATAAAAATAGCACACTTAAGCCATATAAAATCTCAATGGAAATTTTAATGGTGTTTATTGGGAGAAAGCAGGACCCTTTGTAAAGGTGGGGAAGTAAGCATTTGGGGAGAGTTGATGAATGAATAACTGGAAGGAAGAAAGACAAGGGTTCCAAGCAGAGAACAGTATGGCACAGAATGAAGTCATGAAAATGTCAGTCTCCAAGGACATTACAAGGAACTGTAAGATAAGTGAAACTATGCAAGGGAAAATTCCTCCTCCCCATAGATTCTTCTTGGGCTTGTCAAGTAAACAAACAACAGATTAGTAGGAGAAAAAAATATATGTATAATTACATACATCCGGATAATTAAGATGGTTTGCAAGTTCCCAAGAAAATCAGACAGAGGATTTACAGCCTGAGCTAAGGGATGGATTATGGGTCAGGGCAAAGAAGAAGGAGGGAGCCCATGTGAAGAGAAGTTGGTGACTTCATATGAAAAATAACAGATGCTCTAGAGACTTTTCCAGCCTTAAGTTTCTCCAACAAAACGATGATTTCTAGAGATGCCCCTAAATCCAAGTACTCTTCATTTTTTTTAAGGAAATGGTTACAGAGTCCCTTGAAGTCTGCAGCACCTAGGCTCTAGATACCATGGTGACATGTACTGAGAAAAAGGTTGTTTTGGAAAATCTTACCTGAACATTTTTGGGGAGCTCTATCCTTCATTAAGACTAAAGGAACTTAAAATGTGGGAAAGGAAATGAAGTAGGATTGGTAAACAGAGACCAAATCTTTTAGCCTTGAATGTCATGCCAGGAATTAAAAGATTCTGAGCAGACAACCACAGGTTTCCCCCACTATTGATTGTATTTGTTATGACTTACTGGGTTATTTGGGAGATATGGAAATGTTATTGATCTATATGAAATAATGTAGAGAGCTACCAGAGGCCCCAAATATCCCGCTGAATCACACCAAATAGGAACGTTCTACCTTCAGATAGTAGAGGATGATGAAGAATCTTGAGAGCAATGAAACAGGGTTACAGAGGTCAGCAGGAGATTAATTAACCCTCAGGCATAATAAAAATAGGACAGCACCACTCAAATAAGCATAAACCAGCACCACCCAAAATAAGTCAGCACCGCATAAAAATTACCGAGTACCTCCCAAATAAACCAGCACCACCCAGGTGAGCTAGTCATACCTAAGCCCCATGCATGCTGGAGAAGGACTTGCAAAAAAGACATTTCTTTAGCAATCTCTAACCACTCTAACAATTCCTGCCAAGTGAAAAATTGTGTTCTCCAGGTATACAAAGCCCTACCTGAGCATATGCCATTTCGTAGCTTTATTACACACAGAGAAGTCTCTCTATGACTCTGTGCTTCTCCAAATAAAATGGCCCTGTTCTGTTATCAAGCATCTCTCCTTGAATTCTTTCTCAGACTCCACACCTTAGGACACAGGATTCCCTGAGACGACTCGCAGCAGGATGAACTGCAAACTGACCAGATTTTTTGTCAAACAGAATGTGAGGCATTCGCTGATTGAGGGGCATGAGGACCAGATACCAGTCAGGGACCTGTCCAGTCACAGTAAAGCATAAAGAAAAAATATTATGACTTTTTATGACCAAATAATTGATCACCAATATTTTTAACATTCTTCCCACTGGCATCTAAGCTAAACCAAGTCCCAATTGAGAGTAAGAAACAAAATTTTATTTCTTTGGCCAAGGAAGGTGGGAGCTAATGCTCTAAAAGCACAGGATACTTTAAACTATACGTAGTGGGGAAGGTAATACAATCAGGGATGGAGAGTTCATTTTTGATGTCATGATTCTGAGAAATGGGTGGAGAATTCTGAGAGGAATGGATGACACCCAGTTTTCTCCCCACAAGATTAGTACTGGATCTGTCAAGGGGTGTGGGTTTTCTACGTTAATGAGAACAGGTTGGTTAAGGACATGGCGAGGCAGGGAAGTGCACATACTTGACTATGGGAAAGTCTCTTGTAGCTCTTATCTCTCTCCTTGTGGTTTTCTAGTGACCCTGGTCCCCATAGGCCATCCAGCCACAGTTCCCGTAGGAAAATTCTGCAGGGCGACATACTGTGGCTTCTGCACCTGGAAGCAGATGGAAATAGAAAACAGGTGTTTAGGACAGCTGTCCAGGGAAAATGAGGGCCTAGATGTTGCACTGGAGCACAAAGAAAAGTGGAGGATAGCTGCTGTACTCAGGTGACAGTTTGAACTAACATTGGTTGATAGTGATGGCGAGAAGGAACCAAACTGAGAAACATTCGAAGAGTTTCAGAACCTCCTCCTGAACCAAGCTGGCCTCCTGCAGTGACTGTTGGGCTGTGCTGTTCCCTGGATAAGTGGCAACTTTGGTGAGCAGCTTGGAGCCTGTAGAAAGGCACATTGAGGTGACCTCACAGAGCCCCTTTTTCTCTGAGATTCAATTGAATTGCTTTGAAGCGCCAAACCTCCTCTGAAGAGCGTAATTTTTAGAGCCTGTCTTAGTCTTTGCAGCAAGCCTCAGCCTTTCATAGTTCCCAAGTGAAGTCATAAGAGTTGTTCAGGTTTTTACATCAGATCCATGATGAAAAAGTCTCTTTGTCTCACTAGACTATTCACAACTTATATTGTTTTTTTTGTTTGTTTGTTCAGGGAGAAAAACATCCTTGTACTTCCTTTATATAGAAGGTTTGGGGAAGACACACAAGGATCAGCCTAAGTATTTTCACATGTCCTTGCTAACAGCTGGACAGAACTTCATAAAAGAATGACAATTTTATGGATAACAAAAGGACAAGCTGCACTTTTCAGCTAAATAATGGTGCAGACCGAACCTATTATATACAGATTGAATTACAGTTATATAATGTTATGATACAATATTCCTTCAACAACATTAATTTTTAAAGGTGTTTTTAAATGTTCCTAAACATGCACTTATTAATCACTATCTAGTCACATCTGTGAGTATTTGATGAATGGCTTATTCAGTGGGCAAACATGTTTTGAACACATCTATGCTTTGAACTCTAGGGACGTGTTTATTAGTGATATGGATACACCGCATCCAAGACCCAACCGCCCAAGTCTTTAGTTGCTCCCATAAAATAGGGATAACATGAGCTCAAGTAGCAAAAACAATGTCCAACTCAAAGGATTAAGCCACGATGCACCTGTAGCTCTAACCCAGGACAGATGAAGTTTGGAAGAGAATGCTTGATCTAAGATTACTATTCCAGGAGGGTCAATGCATTGATTTTCTGCCCAAAGAGAGTTAATTTCTGCTTGAAAAAAGAGTGTCTATCCCCTTGCAGACACAGAACACATGAACGGCAGGCTGTAGGACAGAGCATTCTAAGAAGAAACAAGAGCTGTGGGACCTGCATGGGAGAGAATTTATTCCTAGGAAAATAAATAATTACAGGCAAATCTAATTCTTTTTGGAAAGGCTAGAAATAGGATTGTGGTTAGCAACTTACGCCTATGTTAAGAACTTTCTCTATGCCAGGCACCACACTAACTACTCCTCCTAGAATGATTTCAGTTTTAATAGTCACCATATAACTGAACTCAGGCCCACTACCCACCATGCAAAATGACTAGTAGCTGTAAGGATGGGTTATTGGTGAAAAGAAATTAGGTTTTATATCAAAAGGCCCCAATGGAGGTAGCAGGAAACCAGCTCTTTCTCCACTTCCCTGAGTGAATGGACCACCGAGACAAGGACATGTGAAGGGTCCAACATAAGGCAGAGGTCAGGCTTTCAGAGCTCTTTGTGATGGAAGACAGGGTGCACCCGCAGGGTCTACTCTAGCAGGCAATTTGAGTCCTTTTGTCTCAGTGAAGAAATCTGGTTCTATCCATTGTCTCTCCCAAATTTAATTAATCTGCAACAAAATTATATGTGAATTAAATATTATAGGTGCTCTAGTTCTGCTCACAGGCTAGATTTGGGCCCCAGCTGACTGTGCTGTGAGAATGATGCTCAAAGTCATGAGAGTTTCACTGCTTTATAGATTAGAAAACTGAAGTTGAGAAAGGTTGCCTGCTTGTCCAGTGTTGCTCAATTATAATGCCAGTGAGTCACATTGGTGCTTGGGAAGCCAGCCTTAGAATCTGAGGCACATCGTATACTGTGCTGCAAATCCTTACCACATCCCTAAGTTGTCTTCTTCAAACGAGCCGACAAAATGAAAATAAGTCCAGTGGTCTCCCCTGATCCTTGGATTCACTTTCTATAATTTCTGTCACCCACAGTCAACTTGGTGGTCTGAAAATATTAATAAAAAATATTTCGAGAGAAAGAGATCACATTCACCTAACTTTTATTTCAGCATATTGTTATCATTGTCTGTTTTATTCTTACTTGCTCTTGTTAACCCCTTAGAGTGTATCACAGATATACACTGAACTTTATAATGTGTGTGCACGTGTAGGAAAAACTGCGGTATCCAGAGGGTGTGGTACTAGCTATGGTTACAGACATTGCCTGGAGGTCTTGCCTCCCATGGATAAGGGGAGCTGCTGTACGTGCAGACCAATTCAGATGAGGAATTATATGGATATGCATTTAAGAGAATTATTAAAACTAGACAATACCAAAAATGAAGTGAAAAAGAATTTGCTCACTTTGCCTTCATTCCTTAGTGAGGAGCTGTTTAGAAATTGATAAAAGAAAATGACTTCATAATAGATTGTGTATCTTGCTAGGATGTGATACACAGTAAGATACATTTTTAAAAATAAGTAAATGAGACCAGATGTGACCATGGAAACTTCCTCCTTGGAAAGCGCCCAGGTTCTTTCTTTCTGTCTCCACCCACAGCCAAACATGGAAGATGGGATCTGTTATGAAGAGCAAGAGGCTTTTAATTCAAGTTAGGATAACTTAGGGGTTTGTTGAACTCATGTTTAAAAATAACTATCCCCTTCCTCAACTGGAGTGAAGGCTCTACAAAGGAGAAAAGGGAAAGGCGATGACCTGTAGGGGTGCGGGGAGGGTTTTGGCATGAAGAAGGTACTGACTCTAAGTCCGGAGGCCCCATGAGGGTGCAGGAAATGGGGTTTGGGAAGGAGAGAGGCTGCTGGGCACTAGAACAGTTGTGGTGTCATCCTTATTGGGTGGCTCCAGGCTGCTTCCAATATAAGGGGGCTGACTTTTGATCTTAGCATGTTGCTTTGAGGTTGGTTTATTGCCATTAATAGGACTGATTCTAGGAAAAGTTCCAGGAAAAAAAAGATAAAAACCAGCCTTGTTATTTTGTTGGTCATTGATTTTGTAACGACTCCTTTAAGCTGAGTATTTCAGGTTAGTATGTGGACGATAACGAAGTAGAATGGTCAATTCCACATCTTTACATTGATAAGAGACTTATGGGGGCAGAAGAAAGGATTAAATTCCTTAATTATTTGCAGGTTTCCTGGGCTGCTAAATGATGAAAAGGAGGAGACTGCTTTTTGCTTTGCAGAACATATTCAAGAGTCACTTTGAGAAGGTGGGAATCTAAAGTCTCTATCTAAAATATGAGGGAGATGGAAGAGTAAGGAGACTCTTGAAGAAGGGAGACTATCCTGGTGCTCTGAGGAAGGCAATCGGGGCGGGGGGAGAATTTGCAAGTGGTGAGATACCAGAAAGGTGGATACGATACATGATAGAGTAGCAGGTTGTTTCTACTTCTGCATTGTTTGCATAGCTACCATCTTCCTCCTGTAATTAATTTTATATATTCAAGTTTATATTGTTTGTACTTTCACAAGCTAAAAACCCAATCACTGCCTGAAAATCTTTAATAAATTTCTTAAGACAGATTAAAGAGCTCAAAAGTAGCTCGCTCCTGGATGGACAAGGAGAAAATGAACATGAGACAACAGAATCCCATGCAAATGGAAACTTGGATTTTATCAAATCTCAAAGGACCACAGCTACAATCTTCTCTATACGAATTATAATATAACAACTGAATTACATAATATAAGTTTTCTGGCACCAAACAATCTCTCTCATATTTTTTAAGTCCTGGCAGAAGGAGACGCCCATAAATTATTTTATTCAGGTAACTGGAAGGCACCTTACTTAGACCCTGAATAAGAGAAAGGCCTTTGAAGCCACGTAACACAGGACTGGCTGCTGAGAGATTCCAAAGGCTAACCTGTGACCTGGAGCAAGTGATTCTCAAAACTTCAGTTGCCTCATGGGTAAAGGTAGGTCACCTGTTATTCCGTCACAAGGTTGGTCTAAGAGTCACATAACCTAAGAATGTCTGTGACTTACTTTAGAATGAATTATTAGAGGCACGTCCCCCAAAGTAGGGCAGCGGGGCAAAGTCGAGGACAGATACTTGGGAAACGAAATTAGAGTCTTCAGAATGGAATGTACCCCAAGTCAGCGGGTGTGCCCAAGTACTGCTGGCATCTGAAGGGCTCTAAGGACATCAAGTGTATGGAGTGTTTGGATGATTCTAAAATACTATAATTGCCAGTGTTCTTTCCTTAAAATTTCTGAACTGCACTGTAAACTCCTTGAGACTTAGAGTCAGGTCTGTGTTGCTTACCATGAAATAGATAACCAGAATTATTAATTACTCAGGCAGGATTTTGTTTTAACTGAATAATGTGTACATGTATTATATATATGTGTGTGTATGTCTGTGTCTGTATATATACACAATGTGTGTACATATATATGTAATGTATTTATTATAGCTATATATTCATTTTACTGACAATGGTGATTGAGCTTAACGTCTCTTCCTGGCATTCTAAAGGACCAAATTGAAAAGAAAACCATAAAGCACTTAAAGCACCATCGGTCTTACAAAGAAAAGAAATATGGGGATGGGTTTCCTGGAGGAATCGCCCTTCACTGCAGAGAATGATGAATGACAAGACTTCGGGCAGATCAGATAACCTGAACCACAAGGAGAGCAGTGCCAATATGTGAGGGTTCATTAATGAGCCCCCAGTCCCACCAGCACAGCATCACATGTCACAAGGGATGTCACGGGTCATGAGATACAGGCACTTGCAATTCCCCACTGGAGATGTATTTATTGTGAATTATTTACCTGAAGATTTCCTGACACTGGGAATCAGCCTATAATGTGGTTTTGTATGGTGATGGGGGTTCCTCAAATCCTAATTGATCCATCTTTAACAGATAGAGTGGTTCTGACAGAGTCGCCATCCGTGGATTACTACAATTAGTATATTTATAACACCAGGCCAGTTTCATGGCATGAGAAACCGCATTTCCAGAAAACAGTAAGTGGAAAAGACTTTGGAATAGATTGCCTCTGATTCCTGTAAGGTGGCATTTCTTTCAGGCTACATTAGGTCTAATCATTAGACTGAATACTATCTATTGGGAAAATGGATGACAGATCTTTAAAATAGGCAAAAGTGAGAGTTTTTCATCCAATAGTGCATTCCAGCCCCGGAAACCATACACAGAGAAAATGGACACATGATGAATAATTATAATTTGAATGTGCAGACTCAATAACTCCTGACTTTTCCAAGATCTTCTCTGTCACCTTCAGGATGGAGTCCAAACTCCTGAGTGTAACAGAGAATGTCATCTCCTCAGTGAGCACATTTTTGCCTCCTCCTGGCTTCCCTCTCTGACTCCCCACTTACAGTCGGCACATTCAGTTGTATGGAATGATTCGCAATTCCCCAAACACACCATCTTTTAAGTGTGGGGGCTGTTTTTCTTCTTATCTCCTGTGCCCAGTATTAATTCTTTCCCTTTCTATCTGACTTGACTTTAATGTTTCATTGTGGATGCTGCCTCCTCTGCATGTCCTCCTCTGCCAGACCCCTAAGGCGTGGCTCCTCACTCCCTTTTATGTGCTGCCCACGGCCTCTTAACTTGCCTTTTGTACAATACCCAGTGACCCGCAGCACCACTGTGAGTGCCCTTATCTAGCGACACCACCAGGCCTGAGATCTCTTAGAGAAAGGACAATGTCTTATTCTTCCTTTCTGTCTGCAAGTCTGCCAAGGAGACTGAGAACGTGATAGGTACTCTGATAATGTAATTTTCATGAAATATTCAGTACAGCTATTTTATGTTTTGAACACATACCTGTTATGTGGTACATGTGGAGGTATGCATATGTATGTGTAATTCTAGATTCAAGGACACTTTTTAAAACACAGAGCATACATATTTGAGCAGAAAATAAAAAAAATGCATTTTTTTGCTTTTAATGTCTTTGTTCAAGACTGGTAACTTACTTATACTCTTCCTCATAAGGTAAAGATGAAAGCACAGTATCTATATAAACACTTTATATGTCAATGAATCCAATTCAAATATAAAAATGTGCTGAAGTTATAGATGTCCTTCATCAGTTTGAGGTACTTCTAGGTAAGATTCAAAACCTTCCAAAATCAGACCCAAATCTCACCATCTGTTTTCATTTCTTCTTCTCTCCAGCAGTCTCTAACTCCAGTTAAGGAAAATTATTATTTTTAATCCCATATGTGGTAAATCTGTATTCAAATTCCGCCCCTTCCTGCACCCGTCAGTTTTACATATTGGGATTGTCTGCCAACTTTCCTGTTGTCAGTGTTACCCATTTGTTAAGTTGCAGCTTCAATTTCCTTTCTTTTCATGTATCCTTCTCTCTCATGAAATGTATGGTATAAATAAAAGGTGTAGTATAAATAATTATGTAACAGATTAGCTGGGAATCCATTAGGTAATTTACTAGTTTCGAATTCTTGGTAAAAATACTTATCCTCTCTCAGATAAAATGAACTCAATATTCCTCATTGGGTCTGATCAAACATCAGTCAATGAGTCATCAACCCAGAAACTCTACTGGTAACTGCAAGAAATACAAAGGAATATGACAAAGCATTGTCTCAAAGAGATAATAGTATTCTAAGAGATAGACAATTAAAGTAGCAATAATATCATTGAGCGCCATATGCAACAGACTCTTGAGAATATAGAATGGCCTGCCAGGTATTATCAGCAAAAATATTTATCTTGGTGATAAAACAGATCAACACCTGTCAGTCAGGAATGTTCGAATAAACACAGAAAGCATGAGTTCACTTGCATACTTTGGATACATGCTGTGGGAGAAATGCAAAAGTATAGGAAAAACTCAAGTCAGTGTCTCATCTGTTGTCCATTCCACAAAGGTAGTGTGCTGTAGATTCTCAAGGAAGAGGTAGAGGTGGTCAAAATTTGACTTCCGGGTGAGACAGACAGAAATTATGCTGACTTTTATTTAGAGAAAGTGGAAACAGAGAGAGTGATTTACTTTGTTTTAATGCAAGCAGATGGCAAGGTCATAGGAACTCGTTGAAAGCATTAGTGAGCTGTCTTTTCAAATTAAGGACTTTTGAGAATTAAACAAGTTCTGAAAAACCCCATGACTCACAAGATTGTATGTTCTCATTGAGTGACCAGGCATCTACAACCCTGAACATTAAACTAAAAGGCATAGATAAGGGTATGGTTGATTAGGCTCATGAAGCGTAGGCGTTGGGAGTCACATAGTGAGAGCTACGACTAGGGACAGCAAGAATTCCCGTTGAGCTGCTTCCCACTTGATGGAATCACAGGCTTGAAGAACTGAAGTGCTATCTGCTAGAAATCAAGGAACCATTTCTGAAGGAACTTGCCAATGTGAATAGGTTTGAATCATGTTTCAAAGTTTCTTGGGCTTATATTAGGAAGAGTAATATCCTTCTATGTTGGAATGATTAACCATCTACCCTAAAAATGCAATTTAGCTTTACAAGGAATTAATCAATCTTAAAATCTCATGAGGCCTATGCAATCTACACATATTAGTCATATGAATCATTATTAAACAAATTAAAATAAAAAACAATCCTTTTGTTTGGACTACAAAAGTCATTTAACATCTAGTTAGGGAAAGAGTTTTCTATTGGATTCCTCTTTAGTAAACACAAAATAAGTGGCATCTGAGATTTTTACACTGTCATAGTGTTTTGCATATTTTATATAAGAAGTTTGCAGCTTGACACTTTGGGGCTAACATAATAAAGGATGTAAGATCTGACAAAATCATCGACCATGAACTAATTTGAATCCAGTTTACTGCAAATGAGAAAATATGAAGCCAGAGAAAGAGGCACTTCTCGTTAGACTGTATAACAATGACTGGTCAAACATGTACCAGAAATCAGGAACATGGGTAGATCTATTCTAAAATCCAGGTCAGATGTTGTGAAAAGTGACACTGCAAGAGCCATACTGCCCAGCTTCCAAGAAGCCAGCAAGAATGAGAACATCCTTTTTGAAAGAACTGTAAAGAGAACTTTTACGTAATTTGACTTGGTGACCTCGCCACCAGCCCATGTTAGCGGTTACTCCCTCACCTGATCATTCCTTCCCCCATTACCTCGTCCTCCACCACTTCATCCTTCTTTTACCCTCTGTAGGAACCCCCAAACCTGGGTGCCTCATGGGACACGTTTGGGTTTCTAGTCTGGACCTGTGCATTCCAAATTGCAATTCTCTCCTGTTTCCAAATAAACACATTTTGGCTCAAATTGCAATTCTCTGCTATTCCCACATAAGCATGTTTTGGCTTACTGCTAACCTTGCAGTTCTCTTATTAAAGGGAAACATTATCTAGCTTAAATGACATAGCTTTTGAAATCCTCAATTTCCATACACGATAGGCATTTTCTGTGAAATGCACCTAATATACATAATCCACTCATTTAAATAAAAAAAACATAGGTAACTAACAAAGAGGAAGAAATCAACTGGTTTTCCTTACTGAATGCAGCAAACCAAAAATTGGTTTAAATTATTCAGAAGCCAGCTTAATCTTCTACATGAATAATATCGGAATGAAATTCTGGTCTAACTCAAATGATTATTATACAATCTTACCATCTGGAGACCTATGTTCCAAAATATTTTTTTGCTTGAAAAAATGCAATCTATAGAAAATACAGTACTTTCCTAATCTCAGGTTGAGATAAATAGCATAATTTTGTAATATTTGGATGAAAAAAAAATCCTCAGTCTTAAAAATGACAATGCATGGCATGAATTAGAATAACCCATGCAATCAGATTAAAAGAATGATCCATAAAAAATTACTGGGTATTTTCCATCTCTCATGAAAGCTCCTTGATGGGGACAGAGCTCCTGAAGGAGAGGGAGAATGTATCTTAGCCATGAGGAGCTGAATGGGTGAGAGGACTCAGTCAGCATCGGGACAGTCTTTGATTGACAGGTAGGTTCAAGCAGAGAGTGCAAATTACATGAAAACTTCAAGCGTGAGTTCAAATGCCATCAAAGGTAAGTTCCAGCTGCAGTGCCTAAGCTCACAGGACTTGAAGGACAGCTAATTGTAGTAAATGGGCAGGTTGGGGATATTTCTTTTTTCTCACATGTCCAGTGGGGGCTGGAGATATGGATCCAGTACTTTGGGCAAGGACATCTGCATGGACTCAGAAGTGTTTGGATTCTAATTCCAGCAGCACAGGGACCAGGGTAGAACTGGAATCTCAGCTGGGAAAGGTGAGGTGTGTCCTTAAGGACAAGTACAGATGTGAGAGTAGGAGGTGCTCTCCCTGTGTGAAGCTCCCAGATTTGCTACAGAAAGAGGGAGCAGAGTAGGGTATAAAGAAAGCCAGAGAAAGTAGGAAGAGGGAGAGAAAGAAGATGTCAGTGAGGACAGTGAAAGAATAGATTGCGGAAATTCAAAGACTCCTATAGCAGATACTAAAGGATTGTGACAATCTCAAGTCTATCAGATTCACAGTGCCCACTCCAGATGTGAGCCTGGTGCCATGGAGAGATGATGAATTTGCTACCCGAGATGATGTCATTGATCAGCTTCTTACTAAGTGGCCGCCACTGAGTGAATTGTCTTACTTCTCTACATACCCATTTTCTCTTTCTGTGAAATTCAAATAAAAATATTGCACTTATAGTCTTCCTGTGCACACTACAAACACATAAAAGTATTTCGTAAAGCATAAGTTGCTACGCTCCTGGCCATTATTACGTGGCATGTGGATCACATACTGCTCGTTGATGTTTTCCTTCAGTGTGTGTCTTTCAAAGGCAGAGTCAATGAGAGGTGGCTGTGAGTGGACTGCCAAGAAACAGAGGTGAATACTCATCAATTTATGGCTGACCCTGGGATCAAATGCTAACACAGACATGACCTTCAACTAGCCCTCTCCAAACCTTTCTGCTAAAGGCATGTCTTGAACCTGGTATGAGAAGACGTCCTCACATCTTTGATTTTCTTAGTGAAGGGGTAGGAAGAGCGTGACTGATGGTAAATTGTAGTAAGATATTCCTTTCCTCCTCCTGGCTGCTATCACTTGGAATTCTGGGTTTTGTATCTCTAAGCAGCCAGGTATGCTTATAAATATGAACAAGTGAAAAATGAAAAAGATGGATCTTTTTAATGTTTGTTTCACTTTAAGTACACAATTTAAAAACTATTTTACTGATTAATTTTTTTCAAAGCAGGTTGGAAAGAGAGGTCTAATCATTTTTTTTTTTAATTCGCAGCTGATTTTATTTTCAGCTCTGAGCATTTGTAGCATAGAATTTGAAATCTGCAAGGTTTGTCTAATATTTAACTGTTATTCTGTACAAGTGGACAAGTGAGTGGGAAGGAGACGCTTCTAAGGACACCATGGCCAACAATCAGTTTGGGACTAGGATCCAAATCACCAGCGCTGATGGCTCCTGAGGACACCTGCTGTGAACTCTTCTAGAGCTGTGACTGATCTCTGTCTCCGCTCCATATTAGAGTCACCTGGCACATTTCTGAAATCCCAGTGCCCCAGCGACCCCATAGCAAGCTGATCAGAATCTCTGTGGGTGGAAGCCAGCGCTGCTACTTCTTCTACTAGCAGACAAGTTTGAGAACTACTGTTCTAGAGTCATCCTTTCTCACACCTACGTAACAATATTGATTGTCATAATAATGTGAATGATAATGGCTCAGTTTATGACCTGGACCCTTTCTGGGCACTGTGTCAAACAATTCCCTGCTTTATTCTACTTAGCTTCTCACTGGTGCCTTATCAAGTAAGTGCTACTAATATTCCTACTTAATCATAGAAAGACCTGATGCATTTAAAACTTCTTAAACACCTTGCTCTAGGTCATATAGCTCAAAATTGTAAGGATCCACTGTGGAACCCTGAGCTTTCGTGGACATGCTCTGCTACGTCTCTACTCTGACAGCAGTGTGGTGCCCAGGCAGGCTGAGGCAGGAGCTGCCACGGTGTGTTGGCGACTGCTTCTTAATCTCTACCAGAACCTGATAAAACTCCAAGCGAGATCAAGACAACTGACCCTGAGTTGTGACTCCTCCACCAATTGCATGAGTAGCCTGAACTTATAAATGATGACAGAGGCTACTGACATCCCCAAGGTCTGTTCTCAGAAAAACACAGGTCATTATGAGAACCTAGATTTTGTCCTGGTTTTGCTTCAGGGTTTATTCCATTTGCCAAGACTCCATGTTCCATGTCCACCCACATCTCTGATCTAACTTCTCCTTGGAGGACCTCCCCTTCAGTCTCTGGATTTTTTTTTTTTTTTCTTTTTGCTGCCTTCTTCCATCCCACAAACCAAGCTGGAGGAGGACAGAAACTACGTAGGGTGAACCAGGGGTGTCTATCACAGCATCTTAAGATTGTTTTATTAAAAACAGGCCCAAGGACAAGTTCTCAGATATCTTCACTTTTCTTAGAAAATTGAAACGTTTTTAATACCATTCTTAAACATTAAACATTGAAACTATTTTCGGATTTATCCTCAGGACTGCTTTATTTCCAAATCCTTTCTCACCGTGCCAGAGTCGAAGTTTGTAATTATATTTACAAATGAGTTGTCACCAGTCAGTTAGAGCTACTTTAATTGTCCCAGGCTAATGAGCAAAGAACAAAGGCAAAGGTAGTAGACAAATGCGAACTCCAGATGACATCACTGTGAACTGCAGGGATGGAAGTTCTGAAACTGTGAAAACGGTGGAAAAATTGGACGTGAGTCCAAGAGAGTAGACTAAACATGTGAAAATAGAAGAAAGCATCCAGACCGCAGCCCTACTGCAAGAGGCAATTTAGTTTCTGTCAATTAGTTGTTCAACAATTTAAATTATTTTAGCTTTTGTAATTTGTTTGCTTTTATTTTTTTTAATTTGATTTGACTTCAGTGTAGTAATTCAAAAGAACAAGAGCATTAGATCTAGTTTTTTTTGTTTTTGTTTTTCTTGTTAAGGAGAACGAAGCCAGCAGGTGTGAAAGCAAGCAGGCAGGCAGGAAGTGAGAGGAGGAAGAAGCTCTTTGTTTACTTCGTCGTTTCTTTTGGTTGTAGATCTAATTTAATGCAGACCATAGTTTGGTAATTTAAGAATAAAATGGTTTTCATTTCATGTTGCATATTCCACTAGAGTTGACTCCCAGGCAGCATGGAGCCTTGGTTCCAGAGTCCTGGATGTGTCCCCAGCAGCCTCATGGACTGCCAGAAGCAGCCCCCCATGGAACAAGGACAGGAAACAACACCTACAGTGCATCACACAATTTCCTTGTCATGTAAGAGACTTTTTCATGTTTAATTTAATTTTCCCATTCTCAGACTCGTGTTATATTCCAATTAAATGAAAAATGAGGAAATGAAAGAGTGTGTTTTACATAAATTAAATTTCCATTTGGATTTTATTAAAATTGCTGTGGAAATTATCATAATAAAGTTTGTCTCAGAATATAATGATATTGCCAATTATTTCTCGTCTTGAGATACAGATGAGACAATATTAGGTAAGGTGCTAGGAAGCACAGTGTTTCTGGATATTAGGAAATTTAAGCTCAGTTAGCCATGGTGACGAGATTCAAATATGCTTTTGCTGAAAAGGCCACCTGCAAGCAGTGTTATCATCATTAACTGCTCTACTGTTGAAACTTGTCACAAATGCCACCTAGAAACTCATGCAATTTCATCAAGCTTGGATATTATAAGTGAATGTCATATTTATTTAAATTTTAGGTAAATATTTTAGTTGAGTATAACTGACAAACAAAATTTTATATATCTTATATATTAAACATCTACGATGTGGTGATTTCCTATATGTATGCATGATGAAATGTACCATAATCAAGTTAGCTCAACCATTACCTCACCTCACAGTGACTTTTATTTTTAAATATAAGAATGCTTAGCACTTATGAAGTTAGCAAAGTTCAATTATATAAATGCTGGCAATAGTTACCACACTGGGCAGCAGACATTATATCCTCAGAACTTACCTTACAACTGAAAGCTTGTATGTTTTCACATCTCCCAATCTCCCTCAACTATGAGTGTCTTTAATGTATTTTTTAGTTTACATTTATAAGTGACTTCATAGTCTTTGTCTTTCTCTCTTTAACTTATTTCACTTAGTAAAATGCTCTTAAGGTTTATCATGTTGACGGAAGTGGCAGATCCCTTTTTAAAGTCTTAGATTCATGAATAGATAGTCTTCATCTGTCAGCAGTCACTAGGTTGCTTCCCTATGTGGCTATTGACATTAGCATGGATATCTCTTCAAAATACTGATTCAACTTCATTTATATGTATTTTCAGAGGTAGGATAACAGGATCATATGTTAGCTCTAGTTTTAATTTTTTGAGAATCTTCAGACTGTGTTCTATAATGGCTACATGAGTTTAAATTCCCACCCACAGTGGACAAGGATTCCTTTTTCTCCACATCTCCATCCCTTGCTAACCCCAGTCTTTGTGATAATAACCAACATAACAGGTGCGAATTGAGATCTCATTTTGGTTTTGATTTGCTTTTGCTTCATGATTAGTGAGGTTGATCTAACTGCTTTTCATGTACCTGTCCAGCAATTGTATGCCTTCTTTGGAAAAATATCTATTCAGACCCTTTGACAATTTTTCTAATCATTTTATTTGCCTTTTGCTAAATATGAGTTTTTTATATTTTTTGGATATTAACCCATTAACACATACAATGTTTGCAAATATTTTCTCCCATTTTTGTGGGTTTTCTTTCCACTTTGTTGATGGTTTCTTTTTCTGTGAAGAAGCTTTTACTTTGACGTAGTCTACCTAAAGTATTCTCAATTTTGTTTATCTTTCTAAAAATCAGCTCCGAGTTTCATTGATGTTTTTATTATTTTCTGATGTTTGTATTTGTTCTGATCATTTTTAACTTCCTTCATCTATTGACTTTGGATCTAATTTGCTCTTATTTTTAGTTCCTTGAGGTATCAAATTGGTTGTTTATTTGAGATCTTTTTTTTTTTATATAAGTATTTATTACTATGCACTTTCAGCTTATAAATGCTGTGTGTGCATCCTATATGTTTTGGTAGGTAGGTTTTGTTTCCATTTCACTTGTTTCAATATATTTTTTATTTTCCTTTCTATTTCTTCTTTACTCCAGAAGTAGTTTTTTAATATTCACATGATTGTACATTTTTTTCATTATTTCATTATTTCAGCCAAGGTATTGTAAGATATGTGGGTGAGGTTTGTGGAGTTATTGATTTCTAGTTTCAAACCATTAAGGCTAACAATGATACTTGGGTGGTTTATCCTCTTAAATTTGTTTTTTAACCTAACATATAACAATCTGGAGAATTCCACTTGTGCTTGAGAAGAACATATACTGCACAGTTGTTTGATGGAATATTTTCTGTTAAGTTCCTTTGGTGTATAGTTCAACTTTTATGTTTTCTTATTGCTTTTCTGTCTAAATGATCTAACCAGTTTTAAAAGTAAGATAATGACATCCTCTATTATTATTGTATTGTCTTTTCAGTTTTATAAGTATTTGGTTAGTATATTTAGGTCCCATAAGGGTACATGTATATTTTCAATCATTATCTCCTCTTGATAAATTGACATTATTGTATAATTACTTTGTCTCTTGACTTTTTGACTGAAAATCAATTTTGATTGCTATGAGCTCTATTCTCTTTTGGTTTCCATTTGATTAGAGTATTTTTTTTTTTAAATCTTTGACGTTCAGTGCATATATGTCCAGTGAGCTTCATGAACTTGGATTTTCAAATCTTCATGTTTCAGAACTTCTCAGTCGTTATGTCTTCATGATGTCTTCTGTGCTCCTTTCTGCTTCTCTTCTCCTTCTGAGACTCCAATAAGGCATTGGTTCCCTTAGTGTTTAAGAACTAACAGGATTAAATCAGAATTTTCCTTCTTTTTTCTTCATTTTCCTCTGATTGGATAATTTCAGAAGACTAATCTACTTTAGAGTTCTTTCTTCTAATTGTGCCAGCCTTTAGTTTATGTTCTCTGTTGAATTTTTAGTTTCGATTATTACATTCTTCAGATTCAGATTTTCCAGTTGTTTCTCTTTTTATTACTAATACCTCTTTTTAAAGCTTTCTAATGTGTGTATGTGTATGATTTTCCTTATTTCTTTGAATTATCTGTGTTTTCTTGTAGCTCACCAAGCTTCATTAAAAAAATATTTTGAATTTTTTACCAGGTAAATCACAAATCTCCATTTCATTATGTTCAGTTACTGGAAAATTCTTACGTTCTTTTGCTGATGGAATGTTATCTTTAGTTTTAATGTTTCTTGAAATCTTCCATGTCTGTCTTTGCATTTAAAGAAATAGTCACTTTCACCTGTCTTTACTGACTTTTTTGGAAAAGAAATCCCTTCTATCAGTCCTGTTAAGATTTGGGATTTTCTCAGACATTTCGGATGAGTATGCGTGCTTCAACTTTTTGTTCTCCCTCGTGGGGTATTTCTTTAAATTGCATGCCTTCTCTTGCTCCTACACAGCCAGATTCAGTGATTTGGGTGCTGATTGTTCCTGTTTTGCCTTCCCAAGAGTTTTGTTGACTACCCAAATTCACCCCTGCAGAGTCACACCAGTTTTCTATGCATGTTTATTAGTCATCTTCAAAGGATCTCAATATCACTGCCATGGGAGTGTATACAAGGAGTCAGCCAAGGGACTGTGGGTGAGGTTTGTGGTGTGTAGGCTTGCCTATGACCCAGTTGGTAGGGTCCACAGGTGAGGTGTCCCCAGTGACCTGTGGATAGGGTAAGAAAGAAGTGGGTCTTTCTCACAGGGCCTATGTAACTGAGGAAGCCAGAAAGTCACTCACAAACTCTCACTTCCCCTCACAGGAGAAATCATGGTTCAGGAAGGTTTTTCATGGCACTGAATTAGTTTTCCAAGGAGAAGAGTGGTACAGGTAAAATGAAACTGTTTCACTTGCCCTCTTCAATGCGTTAAATCTCAGAAATGATTGCTCCTAGAGCATTCTGGAACATCTCTGTTGGACTCCCGCACTTCCAGAAAGACTCTCATTGGTGAGTGATTTTCTAAATCAGCATTCTTTGGAAAAAATAGTGAATAATTCATGTTCTACCATGACTATGACATTTGTTTCCCCTCTTTCTGTTAATGTAGCTTTTTTGCAAAATAATATGATTTTATTTTATTTTGTTTACAAAGCCATACTCATTTTAAGATATTAAGCTCGCTTCTCAATCTATGGGAATTATTCACCATACCTACTAATATGAGATTGCAGGGTCCTTTACTACCACCCTTTCCCCTTTCTCCTCCCCCCATACTCCTGGCAGCCATTATCTTAAGTCCTGTGATTTTGTCCTGGAATTTATCTGCTTATTTGTTTCACTTCAAGATATTTTCAGTCATTATATTCCATTATATTATTATATTAGTGAAACATCCTGTGTTTCTATTTTCCTTTCTGACTTATTTCACTTATCATGATCTCCTCCAGTTCCATTCGTATTGTTGCAAAGGGCGCTGTTCCGTTATTTTAGTAGCTGTGTATGATTCCATTGAGTATATGTATTACAGCTTCTTTATCCAGTCATCTGTGGATGGTCATTTAGATTATGTGTCTTCTTATTGTGAACTACACTGCTATGAAATAGAGGTATAGATATTTTTCTTGATTAGAGATTTTGCATTCTAGAGGTATGTGCCTAGAAGTAGGATTGATTGATCAAGTGGTAGTCCCATATTTATTTTGAGGAATCTCCATACTGTTTGCAGAGAGGTTGCACTAATTTACATATCCATCAACAGTGAAGGAGGGTTCCTTTATCTTCACATCCTCTTCAACACTTGTTCTAAAATTTTGGATATGACCATTCTCAGTGGAGTGATGCAGAATCTTACTGTGTTTATTATATGCATTTTTATGATGATGAGTGATGTAGACTTTTTTTCATGTGTATGTAGACCATCTGTGTGTATTCTTTGGATAGATGAATGTTCAGTTCTTCTGACCATTTTTTTAGTGGGCCATTTACCTTTTTTTATTGAGATACATGAGCTCTTTGTATATTTTAGAGATTTTCTCTTTTCTGATGTATGTAGAGTGAATAATTTCTTGAACTCAGTGGAATAACTTTTTGTTTAACTGCTGGTTTCTTTCCCTATGCAGAATATTTTCAGTTTGATGTAGTCCCAATTATTTCATTTTAATTTGGTTACTTTTTTGTCACTGGTTTTCCCCCAAAGATCTCTTTGAGGTTGAGGTCATGGAGCATTTTCCCCACATTTTCTTCGAAGTATATTATGGTTTGGGGTCTTATGTTGAAGTCTTTGATTCATTATGAGTTAAATTTTATCTATGATGCTAAGGAATAATCTAGTTTTCTAGTTTCCTTTTTGCAGATGCCTGTTCAGTTTTCACAACATTTATTGAATAGACATTCTTTCTTCCATTGCATGCTCTTGGTGCCCTGGTCTAAGATGAGCTGTCCATAGAGGTATGGCTTTATTTCTGGGCTCTCAATTTTATTCTACTGATTTCTGTGTCTGTTTTTGTTCTAGTACTATACTGTTTTGATGACAACCATTTTGCTGTATAGTTTGGAGTCAGGCAGTGTGATTCGTCTGCTTTTTTTAAAATCCTTAGGATAGATTTGTCTATTAGAGGTCTTTTATGATTCCAAACAAACTCCAGTATTTTAGTTCAGTTTCCTAAAAAATGTCTTTGTACTTTTGATAGGAATTGCATTACAACTGCAAATTGCTTTGGGTAGCAATTAATTTTCTTTTAATTAGGCTAATTAAATTAAATTAAATTTTAATTCATGAGCATGGAATATTCTTCCATCTCTTAGTGTCTTCTTCTATTTCTTTTGTTAAAGTCTTAACAGTTTTTATTATAATAGTTTTGGAAATTTTTTTTATTTCCTTACCTCTACTTTATTGTTTGTATATAGGAATGCTACTGATTTGTTGAGTGTTGATTTTTATATTCTGTCTCTTTGCGACTCATTTATTATCTTCAACAGTTTACTGGTGAAGTATTTAGGATTTTCCCAGTAAAATATCATGTCATTTGAAAATAACGACAGTTGTATTTCTTTTTTTCCAATTTGGATCATTTTAACGTATTTTTCTTGCCTTATTACTCTAGCCATGACTTGCTGGTCTATTTGAATAGTAGCAGTGAGAGATGGCAATCTTGCCTTATTCCAAATTTTAGAGAAAAGATTTTCAGTTTTTCACCATTGAATGATGGCTATGGTTTTTGTTGTATAATGTTTTTATTATGCTGAGGTATGTTCCTCCTATACCTATTTTTGTGAGGATTTTTTTTTTGTCATAACGGATGTTGGATCTTGTCAAATCTTTTTTTTTCCTGCATTTATTGATATGATCATGATTTTTTATTTTATCTTTGTTAATGAAGTGCATTACATTGGTTGATTTGTGTATGTTGACCCATCCTTGAATCACTGGAATGAATCTCACTTGATAATGGTGTATTATATTTTTTAATATGCTGACAAATTCAGTTTCTGAGTATTTTCGTGAAAATTTTTGCATCTATATTCATTAGTGATATTGGTCTACAGTTTTCTTTTTCAGATAATATTGGCCTAATAGAATATACCTAGGAGTTTTCCTTCTTCAATTTTGTGTAATAGTTTAAAGAAGATGGGGATGATCACTTCTTTGAATGCTTGGTGGAATTCCCAAGTGAATGTATTTGGACAAGGGCTCTTATTTTATTGGGAAATGTTTGATTCCTGATTTTGATTACTGTGCTTGTGATTGGTCTGTTCAAGATCTCCAAGTCTACTTTGTTCAATTTTGGGAAGTTATAGGATTTTAGGAATCTATTCATTTATTCATGGCTGATGATTGTTTTGGCACATGATTGCTCATAATGGTCTATTATGGTCATTTATATTTCTCTATTGTCAGTTTTAATCTCTGCCCTTTTATTTCTGATTCTTGTTTTAGGGTTTCTCTCTCTCTTCATTGTGAGTCTAGCTAGGAATCTATTAATTTTGTTTGTTTTTTCAAAGAACCAGTTCTTGGTTCCATTCACCTTTTGGATGGTTTTCTTTTGTTTTCCATTTCATTATTTCTGCAGGGTAGAGCATTCCAATTGTTTTTTTTTAATTTTATATTTTGAATATATCATGCCATTCCATTGTCTCCTGACTTGTAGTGTTGCTGCTGAGAAATATGATGATAGTGTGATGGGTATATTTTTCAAGTTTATGTTTCTCTTTTCCTTAGTAGGTTTGAATAGTTTTTCTTTGTCATTTACTTTTGGCAGTTTTACTATGATGTTTCTAGAAGTAGGTATTTTTATATTTAAAAATTGTGGTGGTCTATCTTTTCTTTGGACCTCCATAGTTACTTTTTGTGATAGATGTGGAAAGTTATAGATTACATCTTTGAGTAGGTTTTCTCCCTCCTCTCCTTCTGTAATACCTATGATCCTTATGTTTGCTCTTCTTATGGTGTCTGATATTTCTCATAGGACTTGCTAACTTTTTATCAGTCTTCTTTCTCTCTCTTTTTCTGTGAGGGTCACCTCTGTGATCTTGTCTTCATTTTCTGATGTTCATTCCTCTGAATGACTGAGTCTGTTCGTGGGGTTTTCCATGTTTACCTCAAGTACCTTGACTGTATTTTCATCTCTAGCATTCCTGCTTGAAATTTCTTCATGTCCTCAATCTCCTTGATGATGTATTCCCTTTAATTTGTCACTTCTTTTTTGAAGTCCTCCAATTGCCTTTGCGTGTGTGCCTCCTGCATCTCATTCGGATTTTTATAGCTATTATTTGTAACTCTTTCTCTGTAAGGTTGTCCCATTTAATGTCAATGAAGTTCTTCTCTAGGGAGGTCCTGGCATCTTCATCTCTTTGACCATTCTTACTTTTGGGGGGGACTTTGCTTTCGGTATGACTTTCTTCTCTGTCTTAGATTTAGCACTGTGATGTTCTCTTTTTTTAATGCTAGATTTCTTCCTGAGTCCCCAGGTTAGGTTCTGGTCTGGCCATCCACATGGATTTTGTGGTGTATGGGGTCTATTCCCCTTTCTGGAAGGCTCACTTTTAATGAGCCAAAAATGCTGCTTTATTCCGTGACTTCTGTGGGGATGGGAGGCAATTCTTCTCTTATGTACCCTGATAGGAAGCTCTCCAATCCAATCACCAGTCTACAAGCAGATCCCATGAGTTCTGTGGAGACCACAATTCTCAAGTGCAAAGGTCAGTGCAGTGTGCTCATAGGTAGGTCATCTTGCACTCCTCTGTAGCTACTGTAGCTCCTTCGAGTGATGGGTGAGTTCTTACTCCTGCATATCCTTGGCCAGGGACCAAGATTGCCTTTCAGTATTTGTGTACTCCTTTAAAGACAAGGGGTGGAAGGATAGGTCTTCCTCCCCGCTGTTCTCCAACACCTGGACTCTCCCATGCGGGAGCCCTGTGCTCTACTAAACACAGGGTTTGAAATGTTCTTTGACGATGCTTGAGGCTCCCCAATCAGGGAGCGAGTTCAATGTAGCTTTTAAAATAATTGAATTATCCACTAAATGTTTTTGTTAAATAAGACCAAATCACCTTTATGTGATCCTAAAATAAAGCTTAATTATATTAAATCTGGAAATGGAATTCAACTAAAAATATTTTTATGTTTTATAACATTATAAATGGCAAATATTTTATATAAAGCTTGTGTTTTAATTTTCAGCAATTATTTTTAAAGACTTTTAGAAGAACTTTTAAAAAAATAAATCACAAATCAGTGGCTTAATCTCTGATTAGTTTTCAATATTGAAAACATTTATATTGCCTATAAAAAGGTGTTTTAGTGTATTATAGAAATTGTTTTGTAATGTTCAGATAGATGGCACAATTACTTTTCACAAGTCATTTCGGTAGTTACTCTACTTTGAAGATTTTGAAAACAGCACACGTTCTCAAATATACTAATTTCTTATGAATAGAAATATGGACAAGCACTATTGTATCATTATAAAACTTGCAATTATACCCTACTGTGGAGATAAATTGTTGAATAAAGCACTTTCAAATATGCCAGAAACACTATTTGAGTGGTAGCTATTAATTAATTAATTGAGGCAGAGTTATAAAATACAAACTTTGCATGATAAAGTTTTCATGAAGATTACATAATCTGGTATTTACACTACTACTTGACTGTCAATCACTGTGTATTCTTTGCTCATAGGAGAGGACTGGATCTAATCCATCACAATGTGAGCAAAACTTGGGATAAAGCCGCTTACAGAGAAAGCTTGTTAATGGAACTGCATTGAATAGAATTAAACTTAATTTAATGACATTGAAAGGAGTAAACGAAAACAAAATGTATGTCTTTAAATCATTGCTACTAAGCTAAGAGTTTTCCTTATATAAACATGTCACTTGGGCACTAGCCAGTCTTCCCTCCTTTTGCTCTGATGCCTGCCCTCTTTACTCTACCTCTCGAATATCTTTCATACCCAGAGATAAGGGACATGATAATGAAAAGATGTTTTAGCTGGATCTAAAAACAAAAATAAAAAAGTGCTGCCAGATCTACTAAGCTTTTGATCATTGCATAGGGGCAAGAGCTAAGAATAGAATCCACAATGATTTGGACTTCAATGCAAGGTCAACAGATAGGAGTTTGGAGACATGAATAATGCATCTAATCCTCTGAGCTCCAGGTCCATCTTTCATAAGCTGAGGATAATAACTTTCCCTCTGGGTGCTATGAATGACCAATGGGATGACAAAGCTATGAGCACATAGTAGGTGTTCCTCTTAAGATTTTCTTTCTCTTGCCCTGAGTCATTCCACAAGTCACTATCCTGATGCTGTTGTACTGTGTCACCCAGAACTCACAAAGGATGTGCCTGTGGTAAATATTGTGTCCCTTTGTCCCAACGTTGCTGCCACTACTGAGACAATCCTCCGGGGGAGCTGGTACTTGCTCTTCACAGGACAACTCTCCTGGAAAATTGGCTTCCTTCTTAAAGTGTCTCTTGCCACGGCCATTAACCTGAGGACACCATCATAGACAAAACCCACAATTATTCGACTTTCATTTACCAGAGCAAATTTATTATAACTGACCTAAACTACCCATAACTTCTCATGGCCTCTTTAAGCAACAGTATCTAAGTCTTATCAGTTAAAACTATCTCAGGTTCCCCACATTCAAGATCTTAAGGACTAATGGTCCATGAGTTCATAATCCAGCTCCTTATCTTGAATTCCAAGATGACGTTTGGTGCAAGAGGAAGATCATGTGGTTGGTGTCAATTTCACATGTGGACCTGACCTGTCTGATGAATCCTGAGAGCTCCCACGGCTCTGTTCCTCATATCTCCTAGTTCTGGAAGGTCTCCTGCCTTTTACTGCTTGGGTCATAGTTTTTCAACTCAATTCCTGGCCTTCCAGCATGATCAGAAGCTACAGAACAGGTCCCCCTTGCCCTTGCTGGGCCTGTGGCCCGCCCTGAGGCTCAGAGACAGCCCCCATTTGGGTCCCTGTTAGAAGGTGCATACCACAGCAGCTTCCTCCCTCTGACCGTGTGCCAGGGCTCTGGCTCTGAACTCAGCATCTTCTGCATAACCCCCCCCCACGCCCGCTTCCTCGGGGCTCATATGACAATTTGGGGTCAAGAGAAGCTGGGACCTCATCCCAGCCCTTCTCACTTTCCCAATCTTTGCATTTTACTGAGGGTCAGCTGGGAAGGTTCCCACACTCAGGGTGCAGATAACTGGAGCAACATCTCCCTAGCTTCCCCTCCAGCAGTCAGTGTTTTGTTTCCCTCACCAGTGAAGGAGAGGACAAGATTCCAGAATCTCACCCTTCTCCCTAGTCTTCCTCTCTTTTCTTCAGATTAAAGGGCTTTTAATGTTTGTTTTCTGTCTTATGAAGAAGTCCCCTTGGTCCTAGCTTCCTTCTCATTCATCCAAGTTCTGAGCACCCAACTCTTCTTCCTGTCCTAGGACGTTATACTCCATGGCTTCATGTCTCCCAGGTACACAGAGCAAAGTCATGGAATCAGTACCCCACAGAGGCATTTCAAAAATATTTTTGACTGAACTTTAAAACCATGATTCCTATTCCACAAGCAATCGCATTTCATCATGAAGTATTTGGCAAACACTATAGTCACGGTGATGATTTGGCTTCTGCAGGATCAAAATCAGTGTCCAATCCACCTGGATCCTCAATAGCAAACAGTGTCACTCACTCAGGAAACATCCCAGGGCAGATATGACCTCACTCCCCTAGCAATTGCTCACACCCCACACAGTCCCTAACAGAGGAGAGCTAAGTGCTTGTCAGCATAACTGTCTTGCTTGGCGCACTGACCTCAGGACTCAGAGCTGGAATGTTTCTGAGGGTTCTGCTCCCCACACCTGTGAGCTTAGGATCCTGTGCAGCAACTTCCAGAAAGAAGCCCTACACTTCCGTTTCAAGTTTCCCTAGATGTACATTCCATTTCTGCTCCTGGTAGCGTGTCTGGTTCTGAGACTCCAGTTCAATAAAAGGGGCCCTACTGGCCTTCCCCATTCTCCCAGGAATCTCCACTGCCAGGGCCTCTGGTTGCCACTGCCCAGTCTGCTCTACCTCGGCCCACTCTGCTGCAGATGAGGCATTGCTCTTGGAGGAGGTGGTAGATACAGACAGCGCACATGGCTGAGCGGAGAGGGAGTGTCCTGTCCAAATACAGAGACAGCACTGTGCTGCTTTTTATCTTTCTGCTCCTGGTGCAGTTATTTCAGCTCTATAACTCAGATTTTTCATCTACAAAATGGGCATGAAATATAATCCATTACACAGTGATGAGAAATTCATGAATTAATTTGTCTGAAGCATTTGGAATAATGCCTAACTCCTACTAGTCACACAAAAATGCAGGTTACATTTTTTTTCTTTAAGTCAAATATCTCCACGGCTGGTAATCTGCACTCTTTAGGCTCTCCAGTTACTAAATTCTGAGCTTTTTTTACTGACTTTCTCCTACATTTATTGGTTAACCCCGGCATACTGCCCCCAGAGGACCATGACTTCCTCATTAAGCAACACCTGATCACTACTTCCAAACCTTTAATCCCTGCAGGGTCCGAACTTGGCCTGAACAAATTTCATTCTGACACTTAGGTAAAGAAGGCAGGGCTTCCCGACAGCTGCTTGCATCCCTACCTGCTGGTATAGGCTCAAATCCATTGTACTCCAAAAGCACAGGGCCCTGCGTTGAAATCCCCTGGGAGTGGAAATACAGTGGCAGCGATCACATGCCCTCAAGTGAGACACTAGCATGGAGTAGAGATCATACAGGTGATGATTGAGAGAAAAAGACCAGAGTTGCATCAAAAGAAGACTGAGAAAGCTGCCTAATGGCAATGTCTGTAGGAGAAGTTCACCTTTGTCATTTTTCAGAGCTTTTCATTTCACAAAGTATGAGAGTCTCTCGTTTTATCCTCACAGAAACACGATGAAACCACAGAAGGTGTTTGAATGACTAAGTGCTACATGCAACTTCACCAGATGGGATCCTTTTCAAAGTAACTGATATGCCCATGAAATGGGGTTCAAGGGGAGCGCAAAAGGCAGCTGTAGCTTTCTTCGTTCTGGCTCACATGCCTAGCCCACTCGTCCTTGCTAATGACTTCAGTACCTTACAACTTTCGCCACCAATGCTCTTTGACTGCAGAACTCAGTTTTTGCTTTTACAGTCAGTTTCAATTCAATGTCTCCATTCTAGAATTTTCACAGACTCCATACCATCTTTCCTAGATTTGTTTGTACAATAACTCCTAGACTCCTTATATCAGAACTTTCTCAACTTGAGGTACTTCACAGGCTCTTTATAATGTGAATTTTGTGTACTTCTGTGGTAGGTGGATCCCACAGTGACCCCCAAAGCTTGCCACCCTCCTAGCATTCACACCCTGTATGAAACCTACCATAAGTCTGGGAGAGACCTGGGATTTCTTCTAGCCAGTGAAATATGACAAAGGTTTTTGCAGGTGTAAACGTTACAAATGGTTTGATTCTGAATTAATCAAAAGTGAGTATATCCTGAGTTGACTCTAGTCGGAGAAAAGGTCTTTAAGCACTTACTGGGTGCTCCTTGAGGTAAGAGCCTCATCTTGCTGGATTAAGGATAACAGTGGCTGTGTTGAGGAAACCCACATGAGAAGGAACTGCGGGCAGCCACTAAGATCTATCTCCAGCCAGCAAAATACTCAGGCCTTCATTCATATGGCTACAGGCAAATTAATTCCGCCAACAACTTGAAAACCTTGGAAAAGAATTTCTTTCCACTTGAGTCTTCAGATGAGAACACAGCCCAGCCAACACCTTGTTTACAGTCTTACGAGAACCTGAATCAAGGATTCAGCTAAGGACTGAAAGACTTGAACTCCTGATCCACAGGAACTAGCCACAGCCACGTAACCTGATCAACCACATCAAACCTATTTGGAAAAAGCTACAAAATTATACCAAGTTGAAAAAATAAGAATGATAAGCTTTAAGGAGAAAACAATAAAGCAAAAAACACAACAAATGCAAAATGACCAATTCACTCAATCGCATTGACTTTTGCTTGACATGAAAACATTTCCTGTTTTGAGTTAGCCTCTAAATTCATTCCCAAAATGCATTACCATGTAAAACGTCATTATAGAAAAAAAACAGTAGAGTGCTCTGCAGAGATAGGCAAACATTAAGTCATACTAATGGTATCCCAATGGACACTGAAAAACCACTGGGATGCATAAAAGTAGGAAGAATAAATGAGTTCAATTCCATAGTTTTTATCAGGAGACCCAAGCAGTTCTATATCCCCATGGGGTGTCAAGAAGGGAGTTGCTTATAGAAAGTCAGAGAGGATGGGGAAATATCACTGAAAGGTCCTCTTTGTCCCTGTACTCAGTGAAAAAGCAAATACATCATAATGCCTACAGTTTCTTTCTGTTCTCTTGAAAAGACTTCTGATGCCATGAAAACGGGACTGAAATTCAGTAAATGCATGTTAACTTAATAAATGAAGAGAAGCAGGAACACTGAACTTGGGATTTTTTTAATTTTTGTAAGATTGGAACAGAAAACTCAGTCTAAAGACAAATTTACCTCAGGGAGGCCCATCCTTGGCCCTTCTGAAGTTCCCGCTCTGCCACTTGGACTAACAGCAGGAAGTGCAAGAAAGAAGATGAGTGCAGGGCAGCAGGTATCCGCCTCAGAAGGTCTGTATGTGCAACAGACACAGACACAGAAATCAGAGCCAGAGGGTCATGTGTGTTCTACTCTGATTTTTCATACGTGACAGAAAAAATTGACCTCCCAGACTCAGTCTCTTCCATGGTTGTTCTTATTTTCAGAGCACTATTTCCTCTTTTTTTGTTTGTTTGTTTCATCATTCTCATTCCAGATATCTTCTGGAATGATTTTGAATGATTCTTATCAAAGTCCACATAGCAACATGGGGACAGTTGTCATTGTCCCTGAATATTCTCCTTTCTTCTGGGACCTCAGAGTGATGAAGAGCAGGGCACCTAACTGCTTCTCAAGTTCCTCCCTCATCATTCTGCCTCAGGTCTGTTGACCTATGTGTCCAAGCCTGTCTAGCAAACCAGCCAACTCAGGGACCTCAAGCTCAAGAGTGAAGCAACCGACGCTTCAGCTATGTGCGGAGGGAAGGGAAGTGCAGGCAGGGCTTCCTCTCAAGAGTCCAAAGAGAAACACCCTTTTATCCATTACATACTTGTTTTTGATGCCAATTTTTATCTGAGGAAAATGTACTCTGATTCAGAAAAAGAAGTTGGAAAATTGCCACCCTAACCCATTTGTAGTTTCTTCATCCTTGGTAAAGGTTATCTAATCTGCATCTCCTTTCTTCTTCTTTTTTTTTTTTGCAAATTTGTCTCTTAACTCTAAGGCCAGGAAATTTGCATACCTGGTTGCACTCCTAAGATTTTTGATGTTTTAGAGAGAGAGAGTGAAAAAAGGAATCACCCCTAAATTTTAGTGACAGAGAAAACTTGAAATTAAAGTCATGAACAGAGTTAATGAAAGCAGAGATCATTACTTTGGAAACACACACACAGAGACACACACATACACAAACATAAAAGAACTACTTTAAAAGAACTGCATTCACTGAAAGCATAAATATATCTGATATTTTATTGTCTACAATTTTATTTACATGGTATTCTTGAAAAAGTAAAAACTACAGGGTAAAACAGATTGGTAGCTGAAGGTAATTTGTTGGGGAAATGGAATATTCTCTGTCTTGATTATAGTCATGGATATGCAACAATGTTTCATTAAAACTTGCAGTCTTGACACTAAAAACTAACAGGTGAATTTTGCTGCATGTGAATTCCATCTTTCAAATGACAGGATTTTGGTTGTAGGAAATATGAAACCTTGATTTCATCGAAATGAAACACTTTCGTGTGCAGCAAATAACACCAACCACCAAGTGTAAAAGCAGCCACAGATGGAGAGAAAATATTCACAGCTCATTTGTCTGACCACGGAATGCATCCAGAATACCTAAAGAGCACTTAAAACTTAGATTTAAAAACCCCTTTAATAGACACACTCTGGAGTAGCAGTTAGGTTCCCTGCCTCCTGCCGAGTGTAGTCCATATACTTGGCAAGCACCCAGGACTGCATACCAGGGCAGGGGGAACAACCAAGGTGATCCATTTAATAGAAAAGTAAATGAAAACACTTCTTCCTCCTCTCTCTTCCTGCCTGTCTACTTGCCTTCATTCCGGCCTGCACCTTTCCTTTAAAATAAATAAACAAATACACACAATTAATAAATGAATAAAGCATATGAATAGGCATTTCTCTAAAGACACACCAATCACTAAAAAGCACATAAAGAGATCATTAGCATAGTCACACATTAGAGAATCAGCAACACAAAGGGTTAGCACCTCACCCCAGTCAGGATTTCTACACTCCAGCTTGAGAAAGAGCCTACAGGTGAGGATATAGAGAAGCCGTAACCTTCATACATAGTTGGTGAGAATATAAACTAGGACAAGTGACTACATTGAAAATCGGTTTGTCAGAATGTTAAACACAGAGCTCACCATATAATTCAGCAATTCCATTCCTAGTTATATACCTAAGAGAATTTGAAATATGCATATTCACAAAAACTTCACAGGATTCTTTTTTCAGTTTCTTATAAAAGTAAAATACACATACCATGAAATTTACCATCTTAGCCTTTTCAAATGTACAGTTTAGTGGTGTTAAATACACCCATAATATTGCAGAGTGATCGGCACCACGTATTCTAGAACTCTTCTTATCTTTTAAAATTGAAACTCTATATCTATTCTTTGAAAAATTCCTCCACCTTCTGACAACCACCGTTCTAGTTGTTTCTATGATTTGGGATATTCTAAGTATTTCATATAAGTACAGTTATGCAACATTTGATGTTTTATAACTTCTTTCACCTAGCATAATCTTCGAGTTTATTAATGTTGAAACATATATCAGAAGACTCTTCCCTTGTTAAGACTGAATAGTATTCCATTCTAAGTATAAATCACATTTGATTTATTCATTCATCCCCCACGTGGACAACTAGTGTAAACTTCACATTTTAGCTATTAGGAATAATGCGACTATTAACAGGTGCACAAATCTCTCTTTAAGATCCAGTTTTTAATCAAAGTGGGGGCACATACATAGAAGTGGAATTTTTGACTCATGTACATGAATACTCATAGCATTATTCATGTTAGTCAAAAAGTGAGACAACAAAACTGATGCCCATCAACTGATAAATGGATTAAAAAGCATGACGTATGCACAGAGTTGGCTGTCAGCCACAATAAAAAAGCATGAAACACTTGGACATGACACAACTTAGATAATATATCACACAAAAGCAAAGTAGAGAGTACAAAAGATCATGTATTGTACATTATATGCTTGTGAAATATTCATACTTGGCAACTTTATAGAGACAGAAAGCAATATAAGGCTTGCTGGGAACTGTGATGGGGAAGATAACAAGCAGAGATTTCTAATGACCACAAGTTTCTTTTTGAACTGATGAAAATGTGCCAAAATTAGATTGTGGTGATAATTGCACAAATCTGTGAATGTGCTGAAATCTATTCGACTGTACACTTTAAAAGATGAATAGTATGGAATGCAAATAATATAGCAATAAAGCTGTTAGAATAATTCTGCCTCAATGAAACTGACTCAAAAAAGAAAGGAAATATAAGCAGGTTCCCCTTAAAAAGGAGTTTAAATGATCAATAACTCTGAAAAAGGATATTTGATTTCTCAATTGTCAAGCTAAAACATGTAAGGCAAAACTGAGATCAATTTTCCTCAGTACACTTCACAAAAACCCAACAATTGGCAATAGCCAGTGTTGGTGAATTATGATTAAATAAACATCCCATCCTCAGGACGTAAAACTGCACAAATGAGACAAATTTTCTAGAAAGAACTTCAGTAGTATGTATCAAAATGAGTCAGAGGCATCACTTTTTGTATAATGTTATGGCAACTGTAGTGCCAGTTTTATGTTTAAACAGTCACATAATGTTGCTGTTGACAGAGGAAGCACAGAGTAGGAGGGGTCTGCCCCCAGTGGCCTGGAGGACCCTTCGGGGGATATGTTGGTCATGTCTGACCCTGCTGGTCAGACATTTAAACTTCCAGGCTGTGAGGGTCCTGGGAAAGTCAGGGACAGGCAAGGGCACAGTGATTTGAAGACACATTGGTCCCATCAAGCAATACAAACTAGTCAATAGCTTACACTCTGGTGTACATTTTCTACATGCTGACAATTGGTCTAGCCTTACTGTACCTACTGACCATGTAAATGTTTACCCTACCAAAATATAAGTATTGAAGTGACAAGTGGTGGATATTCGCACAGCAGGTTCATGACACCCAAAGAGTAGGTGTTCAACTTTAGAGGACTGATTAAGAAAACCATGGAATACACGGAAAATATGTTAGTCTGCAGCTATGACAGATCATCTTAAAATACAACTTCATTAACATGCAAAGTTTCTGTGTGGTCTAATATGGACTGAAATACTTAACAGGGATAGTAAAAATATAACAGTATGAAAGTATTCATGTACATATGTCAATTTGCATGAATAAAGAGATACTTAAAAGGGTATAGTGGTGATTGGCTCCAAGTGATATGATTTGGGGTAGTTTTTATTATATTCATACATTTTAGAGTTAGAATTTTACGATAGGCACACTGCATTTCTATAGAAACAGTAATTTTTTTTTTAGCACATCACTTTTAATCATGGAGTGTTGCCTACTTATAATGTTGAGGGGAATTGGGAAGACATGTGCAAAAAGACATAATGTAATGGATGTAAAATCACAACCATATGTTTTACATTTAAGTAAATGATTAACTTGTTCACTGAGAAGAACAAAATCACCAAGAACCTAATGCTTGGGGGGCGGGGGGCGGATCGTCTGGGTAGAATGTTTTTCTGGAAAGCAAGCAGCAGAACAGAGCAGAGCACAAAGAAGCAACCTTACAAATGACAATAACTATGTATAAGGCATTTAGTTCACAAAGCTCCTTCAATGTCTTAAAACATGTAATTCCCCCAACCTTCCAAGGAAGGTAAAAGTTATTCAGTTCATAGTTGAGGAAACACAGCTCAGGAGGTAGAGTCCATTGTCCAAATACTCTTGACTAGATTCAATATGGCTGAGATTGGAACTAATATTCTTTTTTCTTAACCAAAGCTATTTATTTCACCATTTTGTTGTCTCAGTAAAGCTAAATAAAATAAGAAGCTCAATGGATTATTTTTTAATTGCTGCTTTTACGGTCCTGACTTGATGGCTTAAAACGCATCATAAGTTTTTGGGGTTTTTTTTTTTCTCATCTACCACTTTGGAGGTCAGATTTCTGGAATGGGTTTCAGTGGGTTAAAATCAAGACAGGGGAGCAGTGTTCCTTTTAGAGTCTCTATGGGAGACTTTTTTCATTCAAACCAGGGTTCCCTATTTATTCCAGCTTGTAGGAATTGCCCCAGATCTTTAGCGAGTGGCTCCAACCAGCAAGGTCATGGCTCCAGCTTCTGTGACTGTTTTCACATCTCCTCTAGCGCTGATGCTCAGGCCTCCCGATTTCATTCGCTGAGATAAACTAGGGTCATCTCCCCACTGAAGATCTTTGTCACAATGGCCAAGTCCCTCTAACCATGCAAGGTACATAGGCATCTGTTCCAGGGATCAGGACCTGAGCATCTTTGTCCCCTGCTTTCAAAACACATAGCTTTTAGGGGTTCCTGTAAGCCCAAGCAAGGGGTGATTACCCAGTGGAGAAGCATAATAAAGGCAACTTTGACACCCTTCAGTTAGGAAGCAGGTAGATTTGCCTGTGAGGTAAAATGAGACATAGGGCTAAGCAGGCAGGATTGTGATAAATCCTGGTCTGTGTGCAGAACTCAGCAGATGCCACTAGATTTTTCTTTTACTGTAGTTCTCTGTTTTCCAGCAAACATTCACAATTTACTCAGCATGTGTTTGGGGGAGGATTAGATGAATTGATACATATAAAGAACTTAAAGGACCATCTGTTATCAATGTAAATACTCAGAAAATTACAATTATTGAGACCGAACTCCTTTCAAGGGCAAAAAGCAGAACTGTCCTGAAGATTTGCAAGGGCTGAGGCAGGAGTACAAAAAAAGGAACCACGTCTCCTGAAAGTTACACATAAAAATAACAACCTGTTAAATGTGTTCCAGCCTCCTTCCTTGAGAAGTATATCTTTGCAATGACATGATAGGTCAAGTGTGAACTGGGTTCTTGAAGCTCCCCTTGGGACGTGGAGGCGCAGCGAAGGAAGGCCAGTGCAAATTGCTTCCCATCTACCTGGCCCTTTCTTCTTCTCATACCATCAATCTCTGTCCTACAGCAGGAAGGGCCTGAGACCTCCTGGAAGGACACTCCAGCCTGTCTGTCCCAGTCCAGCCCATGTTTCCAACAATCCCCATCCCTTGGCTATGCTGTTGGCCTCAGGGCCATACTCGTGGCACGGCCCACTTTGGGAGAATTAACTTTGGAAAGAGGCTCCAACAAGCCCAGGAAGAAGCAGACTCAGGCTGCTTAGGCAGAAAATTCATGGTTCATGCCCCTACAGCTTATTCTAGAAGAAGGACAGAAGCTTGAGGTGCGTGTGTTTCATTTACCTCTTAGCTTACTCACTCATGGATCGGCCCTAGACAGATCAATGTGGAATCCCACACTGAACCCCACAGGAGCTCTTCTTTCCAGGGTCAAAGAGGAGAAGACCTGGGAGCAAAGAGATAAGTGAGATGCAGAGAAGAGAGCAGGAGGAAGAAAAGAGGCAATGCCAGACATAAAAAAAGTATCATCTCTTCACTCAAAGGTTTCTGAGAGTTTTCTTCTGGCACCGTTCCCCTACATTTTCCAATTCACATCTCTGAACCTTGGTATATACTCTTCTCTCTAGCTGTATTGATTTTTCCTTCCCCTGAAGGTTGAGAGATTTAATGGGCAAGTCCAGCATTACATCTTCTATGAAACCTTTGCTAATGAAGACCAGTCCTTGTTATCATGCAGTTTATAATCCAGTTGGGAGAGAAAGAGTTTTGTGGAAAGGGTAAGCAATAGTAAAATATGGAAAACTCATACAATGCAACATTCTAGGAATACATTTTTAAAAGTGAAATATAAGAAGGAGGGTTATAGAGGGAGGGAGGCTAGCTAGCAAGAATGGTCAGGGCAGAACTCTAAGGAGGTGATGTTTAAACTAAGCTCATGGCGGGCTCTGGCAGAGGAGTGGTTTGTCAGTCGTCTCTGAAGGCTCACAGGCCACATACTGCTGGGTTTGAGTCCCAGGTCCCGCAGGAAACAACCAGTGTGAACAACTAAATAAAAATCAAATGAAGATGCTTCTTCCTCCTCTCCCTTCCTGCCTGCCTGCCTACTCGCCTGCATGCCTGCTGCACCTTTCCTTTAAAATTAAATAAGTAACTGAGATCATAAGAAAAGGTCAGATATCAAAATATTGAACACAACATCATCAGAAGTAATAACTTCATAAAGTTCCAGAGACAGGGATGCAGGTGAGGGTATTCAAGCTAGGAAATAGGTATTTCTCCTCTGAAGGCCGTGCTGTCTCTCTTCCAGCTACTCAGCTTGACCGAATCCTAAAAGCAACTCTGGACAGTATGCAAATTGTGCTTCAAGAAAACTTTACTTAATAAAGGGGGCAGCACGCAGTTGTCCTGCAGCAGTGATCTGTCTCCCCTAGAACACACGAGAAGGGACAGTGATGTGGCTGAAAGGAAGCACACAGATGTGATGTCACAGAAACCTGGCCAAGGAGCTTTAAGACAGAAAAGAAGTCAATCAGGTCAAATTGAGCAAAATGAAGTCTGAGCGTGAAAGCTTTGCAGCTACTCAGGTCTTGGGTTTGCTGAAGGTGTTATGTTAGCTGTTGCTATTTTCTCCACCATACCCTGGGGCCACAGCTCTTTCCTGGAGTACCTACAGCAAAAATCTCCTGACCACAGAAGCATGCTGTGGCAGACCTAAACACATCCAGTACATACAGACATCCTAGCCATGAAACCAGTGATGGTTACCTCTTACCTGGCAGACAGGACACAATTGAAGATGCTGAGAGAAAGATACCTTGCATGACCCTTATGGGCCTGAGGTCATTGTGTTCCCCAGAATTCCTATGCTGAAATCACAGACCCTCAGATTATACCCTTATTTGGAAATAAGGTGAGGGCAGATGCAACTAGTTAAGATGAGGTCACTCGGGAGAAGCGTGGCCCTTGCATCCAATATGACTGGTATCCTTACAAACAGGAAAATGTGGACATGAACAAATACAGGAGACTGCTTCTGCATATCAAAGAACAGCAAAGTCGCCAGCAAAACACCAGGCACTAAGGGAGAGGCCTGGGGCAGATCAGAGCGGTGGAAGACACTACTCCTACACACACCACGACCTTGGACGAGCCCCCAGGATTGTGAGAATGTAGTTTCTGTGGCTGAAGTCACTCCATTTGTGACTTGGTATTCTTTTACCGCAACCCTGTCAAACCAAAACAGGCTCTCTAAAGTCAATGAGGGAGGCAGGAAAGGAAGTAAGAGTGATACAGATGAAACTCGATCTGAACTTTAAAGATGGGGAAGGGTTGGTGAGGCAAGGAACGGGCCAGTTGCTGGAAGTTGGAAAAGACAAAGGAAAGGTACTTCCCTGGAGCCTCCAGAGAGGACAGTCCTGCCCACACTTGGATGTTGGCCCACGGAGCTGCGTTTGGACTTCTGCCCTGTAGAACTTCATGACCAGATATTTGTTTGGTTTAAGCCACTAGGCCAGTGGTCACTGGTTGCAGTGGTCAGAGGAAACTAATATACTTCTCAAATCCTTCGCATACAATCCTTCACAATCCTAATTCCTGGAATCTTGGCTTGACTAAGAATGCCTTGAAGGGGAGTGCCAGGATCTACTCAGATTCTAATCTCTGATACTTAGTAGGTGCTCAGTAAATAAATGTAGGCTAATATTGACTGAGTATGTCTTTCACCGGGCACTTTACCTCCTTTTCTACCTTAACTCTAAGTAGACTCAGGTTTTCATTTTCTGGCTTTGAAGCTCATTTTCTTTATATCCCTAAATGATTTTATTGCATTCTATTGGGCTACTGTGAACTCTCCTAAGAAATTCTGAAATACAAACACAAAAACCAAAGAATTCAGTCAAACAGGACCCATTAGGAAAGCGTCTTTAGCAGAAGGTTGGAGGGTGAAGTCACTCAAGCTAACTTAGTACAAATCACTCCTGAATATATTGCAGTGGGCAGATTTAAATGGGCTATTTCACAGGACGAGAGGAACTGAGCTGATTTTTATCCATCTGCAAATCCATTTCGTCTTATAGGTGAAATAATAAATTCCATTATGGTTTATTGGAAACATCCTCTCAATGGTTATAGATATGCTTATGAAGGCATTGATTCTTTTTGATGTTGGAGCTGTGAGTAGAGTTATGCCTGTCTTGGTGCTAAGTATTGCAAAGTACAAATGAGATTCTACTAAACAAGGAGATAATTATGGATTCTCCAGCACAGTCCTTGACTGCAAACTCAGCAGAAACCTTGCCACTGAGTTGAATGTGTTATAACCTACCTCGGTAACAAAAGGACCTCTCATTTCAGACAACGGAGAGTCTGCTGATCGTTACAATTATACCAAATACAAGCCCATAAAACCTCCATTGTAACAAATGTAGAACACCTCCTTCTGTGGCAGGAACTCGAACATTTTTTTAAGTTATCACGAGTGCTACACATTTATACTTTATCCTGTTTTATCTAACCCCGCCCCCCCGCCCCAAGAATGAGAGAGTTGTTCCTTACACTAAATGTGTAGATGAGCAAACTGAAGGTAAGCATGTTGGAAAGACTTGGCGGAGGTCATGCAGAAAGTTAGCAGACTTGAAACCCATGCAGGAACCTCAACTGTAAACTGAGTGTTATCTCCAAGGTGCATTTGCCTTTCATTCAGATCCCAAGAGATAGTGTGAACTCACTCCCCTATTCTAAGACAAATGCACTCTGTCAAAACCATCGCTCTTGTTTTGAGATGTAAGGACACTTGATATAATCTTCTGTGTCTTAGCAGGTGAGCTTCCTTACTGAGGAGGAACTGGGACATGTCGCAAGTTAGCGCAAGGGGGGACTGTAACCGGAATCCAGGTTTTCTGTTCCCTCTGCATTCCATAGCAGCACACACAGAATAAAAGATCTTCAACGCACTGTGGAAAACGCATCATGCGCTGCGGAACAGCAGAGATCAGAGCATAAAGATGTGTTCGGAGCTGGCCGTCATAGATCCAGGGAGGATTGCAGGAAGCACCAGGCTCAGAAGCAACCAAACAAGCAAAAAGAAAGGAAAGGAGAGATGTAGAGGGTGACATGTGGAGGTTATCACATAAAAGAATCATTAAAACCTCAGCAGGCTAAACATGCAGGGAAGCTTGGCCACAGCTGCTGATGAGAAGGCAAGGGCAAAAGTGAGACTCGGTGAGCAGCAGGCAGCCAGATCCAGCCCCAGAATTAGAAGTTTAACTGTAGGTTGTCAGCAAGTCGCCTTGTCAGCCTTGAGTTCTCTTCTGACACCATCTCGAGCTCCCAGTACCATAGCCACCTAGTGCTTTCTTCTTCCTGTGGGGCCAGGAGGACTGTCGTGTGAAGGCATCTGCAAAATCTACTCATGCAAAGGTCTTGCTTACTTAAAATACTCTCCCACCAGTCCCACTCCAGTTTTGAAAGATTATCCTGGGGTGGGGTGGAGGGAGACAGAGAGGAGTGGTTAATCCCCAACGAAATCATCCTGGATGGTGACATCCCACTCAGCAGTGAGGGTAGGGGCTTCTTGGGGCAGCTCAGATTATGGAGAGGACCCCCATATAGTTCATCTCCAAAAACTTGGCAGGAAGACATGGAGAACCACGGGGAGGTGGGTTCATGTGCAGTGCATGATTTCCTGCTTACAGATTGGCTAGGACTCTGGTCACACGCCACTGCTAATTCATCAGTGACTCCGGCCAGAGGTCTCGTCCTCTCTAAGCTTCTGTCTTCCTCTTCGCCTAAGAGAAGGTTCTACATGGTTCCTTGTGGTTCTGGCTGTATGATTCCAACTTTCTTCCTTCACTTGGGTAATTGCCCTTGTCTGCTATATTGAAAGAATAATAGTATCACCCAGAAAACCTCTTTGTGAGAAATAAACAAGATAATCTCCATATAATAAAAAACCTAAATCTATTTCTGACACATAACAAGCACCATTGGATGCAAAGTCTGTATTCTTTGAAATGATGATAAATGATATACCTGCAAGTCTTTCAGTTTCTTTGCTTTCCTCCATGGGACATGAAGTGCATACTTAAATCCACTTAGAGCTAGAAGATGAAGAATAATTTCATGAAAACAAATTGGTCTTAGACAATATCCCCTTGCAATCATGTTAAAAATTGTTAGGTAGCTCCCCATTGCATTTGAGTAAAGTCCACTCTCCATGGTTATACTCCACTGCTTCCATTCATGCTGAGTGCTATCTACACACGGTGATTGACTCAGAGTTCCTGGAACACACCGTGCTCTTCTATTTATTCCTGTATTTGTACAAGTGACTTCTTCTGAATGGAATGCATTTCCTCAATCTTTTCCTATTTACAATATCATTCATCCTTCAAGACCCAACCCAAGGTGACTTTCTTCTTGAGCATCTATTATCTGTCCTCTGGAGAAAGTTCTCTTCACCCAAAGTCACATGTCACATGATTTGTTCTGCTAATAGAGCATGTATCTTAGCACCACTTGATTTGTATCAGTACGTTGGACAGCTGGTCACTCTCTGAAGGATTCTTGAGGGTAGAGATTCTGTTTTACTCGTGCTCTGTGATACGGAGGAGACAGAACAAAAGGTGACCCTGGAGGCAGTGGAGAAGTGGCGGTATCTCTCAAGATGTGGTGAAGAAACAGAGGTATTATAAGAACTTCCTTGATCAAGTGATCAAGTTTAAGAAGGGAGATCAAAGCTGCATCCACATGAGATACTGAAAGAGAGTGGATCTTGTTTCAGCTCCAGGGAGGCTCAAAGGATTATTCACTTTTGGGCACAGAGGCAGCTGACCTGGAGTGAGCTGTGTGGTTGTTGAGGACTGGTGACCCAAGAGCTAAGTAAATAGAAAATGGGCGCCTGGTGGCATTTGTTTGGTGTCATTTCTGAAATATCCAGTTCAGAAACAGTTGGCACAAGAAAGACATTTAAGGAATGTATAAGGATCTAGTTTCTCTGAATCCTCTCCAAACCAGCAGGTGGAAGATCTTGAGTACCATTTCCACACAACAATTCACTGATAGCCTCAGCTCCTTCCAACTGTCCTTCATCCCCACCACTGTTCCTGCAGACACAGGTGCTGCCATATTTTTCATTTTAACATCTATCTCTGATGCTTTGCCCATTCCAATTATCTCAAGCATGCCAAGCTCGCTTCTATACCAATGCCTTCATAGCCCTTGCTCCACTACCTGGAATGTGCTTAGCAGGTATCAACAAGCCTGCACTTTCATTGCCTGTTTCCTCAAATATCCCTTTGTCAATGAGGGCTTTCCTAAGCAATTAAAATTAAAAGGAAATCTGCCATCTATCTACCCTAACTCTCCATCTCTCTTACTCTGCTTTAATTTTCAACGTAATCCAACCTCCCACATATTTACTTATTCAGTAATTAGTTGCTACCTTTTGCCCAGTAGCATGTTAAGTTTTCTGAGAGCAAGATCACGTTAGGCACTAACCAGACATAAGTTGAATGAAAAAGGTAAAATGCTATACCACTTTTAACCAGAAAAAGTCTTCATACAGAAATTAGATGGATGCATCTGCATCCATTTTTCTAACACCAGCTTGAACTTCCATGAAATCAACTGCCTCTCTGAGTGCAGTGCATGAGCAGTGCTGGCATTTCATCTCTGAAATCACTCCAAAGACCGATTCTCACTGATTCTAGTAGTCTCTCCCTCATCTATATTAATAAACTCCAGTAGAAACCGCTGCTGGGCCCACCCACATTTTCAGAAATTGTGGGCCTGTTGTTTGCTGTTTTTTTTTCCAAAGGAATTGTAAGAATATAGCAGAAGGCATTGGTTGGAAAGCTCCCACCAGTTCTGCAGCCATTCCAGCTCATTTCAAATGGAAGCTGATAAAGATTGACTACCTTTATGTGTTAGCAATTCATCATACTTAGAGTCTCTCTTTTGAACATCCATCTTATAAATTCTCTTGGAGACATAATAGTGTAAATATATTATTCATAAACTAGAGTGCATCCCCACTCACCACCATAACCATTTGACAATAAATCATAACATGTAAATGGATTTTGCTTCTTTGTGTTTTTTGTTTTTTGTTTTCTAATTTGGAGACTCGACAAAATACATCTATAGGCAGAACAAAATGCTGTGGAAAGAATTCTCTGAGCAAGAGAAGAAGCTCATAAAGAGGCACCTGGATTAAAAGCACAAGCACGAGGCAACACAGTTGAGCTGAGATGATTTTTCTTTTCAGAGTTGCCAAACCATTAAGAATCTTTGCTGTTATATCTTTAGTAATAACACAAGCTACAGTTATTCTATGCTACTGAGAATTCTGGGCAAATGCCATGGAGCTAATAAACCTCTAACATTTAGAGTATAAGTTCACTAAGCAAAGTAGTATCTTAAAGTAAATATCATATATGGAGGAGAGAAAATTGTATGAGTCCTGGAGTTTATAGTTTTCAGATTTCTTTTTACCCTTCCAACATTGTACTTCTCGTATATAAAGCTAGAATTGTACTATATTTTATTCCTGTATCACTAAGTACATAGAAGCAAAGTAAATTATTGCACATGGCTGTTTTTATGATAAGATAAAATATGATAGATTTTCAACACAACTTCATGCAAGACTATACCAAATTAACAGAGAAGCTCTAATTTCATCAGCAACATTTGGGAAAAATTGTAAGGAAACGCAACCAAAACTTAAAATATTAAGATGAACAGACTTACCACCCTTAGAGAAAAGGGGGAAAATGTGGATGAATCTGGGATGAATCTAGTCAATTTGCATATTTAACTTGGCATCTCATATTGGAATTTAGTAGTCATCTTGTAATTCAGATTGATAACTTCCTTAATACAGAAAGTTTATATGCAAGTCAAAATATCAGAGTGAAGTGATTTGACACGATGTGGGGTAATACCAGTAAGCAGCCAGACATCACTTGTATTTAAAGATCAAAGGTGGCAATATCTGAGTTTAGGAACTGCTTTTTGTCACTGAATGGAATTGAAATTTACAGATTTTTGGATGATGACAGCATCTTTCTCTTGCTATGTCTTCATATTTCCAGGATGGATAAAATAATACAAATAGGACAAAGCCTCTTCTCTGTTGCCTAATTGATGTCAATTTTATTGAATTGTTTTCTCAGAGATTGTGAGTCCATGGAAATAGAATGAATAAAAAACTAGTCATCCAGTTTCCAAGGTGTTAAAGAGTTTGGAGAAGTTGATTCTTGAATCCACTAACTATAATTTTCATGAAGTTGAAGAAATGACTTAATCTCTCTGAGATGGAGTTTTTCAACTGCAAACTGGGCTAATGAAGTTAAAGTCTATCTTAAAACAATGTTAAGGCAATATGTGACCGTGTTCTGAATGCTGGCAAACACCATAAGCATCATCCTAATAACGGTGACCAGAGTTATCAACAAGGGGCCCAGTGGAGGAGGTGGAAGTGATCAAAATGTGCAGGTCTGAGAGGCACCTTCAGCAAAAGTGGAAACAGTCCTTACCTGGCTGCTGCTTAAGGTGACTGACAAGCTCAAATATTGTCACGTTTCTCAAAGTGCTTTCTAGGCTACAATAAGTTTGGCAGGATGATTAATATTCCAGTATCTTTTCATCAGCACTGTCTCAGGAAGTAAGATTTTACAGACCTTTTAGATTCAGAAGAGTCCGATGGCAGGTTTGGCTGTGTCTTCTTTCACTACGCATTTGCTCTTCATCACTCTGTGTAATTAATTGAAAGCAAGACAGGCGGGAGGTAAACCAGAAGTAAATGGAGCTGTTAGACACACAGAACATGACAATTCGGAAGAGAGAAGAAAACAGAAGGAAATTAACAGATGAGGTGTCACTTAATTTGCATGAGATCAAACATAAAATCTGGGACCAGAATTCAAGACCAAATCTGTCTCCTGAAAATCTGTTCTTTGGAAAATGCTAAGGGTCACCATATTCTCTTACCTCATTTTGCAAGACAGGAAACAAGATCAGAAAGAGAAACACACTTGCCCAAAGTCACAGAGCTACGAGGAAGAGCCAAAACTAAAACCTCCTCCTGCCTGAGTCAGCCTGTTTCCTCTCTCATACCGGCTTGGTCTAAGGGGTCTCACTGTGGCTAAAGCAGTTTCAGGATGAGGGATACTAGTCCCCAGAGTGTGATCCCTGCCTCCTGCCTTTTAAGGATTGCAACCTACCAGCCTCGTTTTGAGAAGGTGCCTCACATGAGCAACTCAGAATGCTCCCTTCCAACTATACTTCTTTTCCTATCACATTTACCCATTTTCTGTGCTGAGGCTTGGGCATAGGGAAGTCCAGAGAGAGATGACTCAATAACTAAGGCTGAGGTGGAAACTAGGTATTTGTGATTTTTAAAATTCACCACAGGTGATACTGACACACTACACAGGATAATAGTGTAATTTTTTAAAATATGTTTTTATTTGATTCTTTAGTTATTTCTTATAAACTCATCTTATATCCTTAGTAAGATGCTGAACAAGGACTAGATTTTTTTCTCTTTAGCAAACCAGGAACACAGTCAAACAGGGTTTGTAAGCCACTTGCTGAGGATCACACTATGAATTTGCAACAGAAAAGGATCCAAGATGTCTCCTGAGTCTTTTCTAGACCTCATCTCACTTCCCCCCAAGACGCCTGCCATCTTTCTTTCCATGCACTCTTCCTAAACCCAAGTCTTGAATTCCTCAGACAAGAGTGAACAACAGGATAAAAATATGATTATTTATCTTAAAACAATAATAGGCATTTACCCATCAATACAGGGTCAGCTTCTGATTTTTTTCCCAGGGATGTAAAGAAAGAATCAGTCTGGCATGGATGAACCCACACCATGTCATTTAATTAATTTACAATGAAAAATACAACCATTAAGGAGTGCAGCTGTTCATGTGTTTTGACAAATACTTTTTATCCCTGTAGAAAAATTATGTGATAAATTAGATTTTAGCCAGTATATTTTATCCATAAAGAAGTAGAATGAGAGAAGGTAATTGTATGATCTAATTATCAAAATGCATTAAACTAAGGCAGCCTGACATGTCTACATCTATGTTAGAGGTATTCCAGACAAGATGAATCCTAAACCTGTATCCTGGTTAATGCTGAGATAAGCATAGCCAGCAGATGAAATTCCTTGAGGGCAGACATGTTATCTCATTGCATCTCTAGTCTGCTATGCAGCAAATCTCAGGAAAGATTTGTTGGTCAGTGGAAAAAACAAGCTACGTCTTAAGCACTGACCCTTCGTTTTTTGAATCTATTTACACCACTTCCCTCTTAATCACACACACTGCTTGCCATCTGTTTTTTCCATCTTGTCTCAGTCAGTCCAGGTGCCATAACAAATACCACCAATTGGGTGGCTTAGACATTTATTTCTCACAGTTCTGAAAACTGAATAGCTTAAATCAGGGTGCTAGTATGTCTGAGTTCCAAAAGAGGGTTCTCCTTTTGGTTTGGAGAAAACTGTCTTCCTGCTCCATCTCCACCAGGTGGGCCAGGTTGAGGGGCAGAAATGTTTTCTCACTTCTCTTCTTAAAAGGGCACTAATGCCACCATGAGGACCTCACTTTCAAAATCTACTGAGTTAGTCATCTTGAGCATTAGGTTTTCAACATGTAAATTTGGAAGAGACACAGCACAGCTGTCTTCCCTACCCTTTCTCATCTTCCACTTGACTCTGCAATTCCAGTCATGAGCGTTGCTGCCTTATTAGGCCCACAGCTCATTTTTTATGCAGTATCAGCATTTTGAATATGACATTCCTCCATTCCTCCATACCATACCAACAATAGTCACCGTCCCCTTTGCCTGAAGAGACCATTTTGGAAAAGACTCAGTCAAACCAAGAAGTCAGAAGAAAGCAATCAACTAGCCTTATCACATAGTCATTATTTCATAGAAGTTTGTTAAGAAATATTGAAGTGTGTTAGTTGGGTTTCATTTTAAATGAGCAAACCTAAAACCATTAGGTAGAATAAATTTGAAATGTTTCTTTTTAGTAAATGAGTGCACTTGTCTTTTCTAGAGATCTATCTAAATATGAGAAATCTGACACTGTGACTTGGCTTTGTCATTCACAAGGAAATAATTCTTATATATACAGTTGGTCCTGAACAACATTGGGGGGATTATGGTGTGGACTGCTCTCCTACTATCAAAATTTTACACATAACTCTAACTTTTGATTCTTCAAATATTTAATGATTAATAGTCTGCTGGTGACAGGAAGCCTGACCAATAATACATCCGATAAACAGATGTTCTTCTATGCTATGTGAATTACATGCTGTATTCTGACAATAAAGCAATCTAGAGTGAATATAATGTTAAGAAAGTCATAAGGAAAAGACAATACTTACTACATTGATTGTGCATAAGTTGGTACGTGAGTTTGCATTGTCCCTTGTGTAAGTGTGCCCATGCAGCTCGGAGCAATGTTGCTTAACGGTCAACTGGGTATATGGACACACATCTATACACATGTACAAACAGGCATACACACATATGTGTGAGCATATATATACAAACATATATATAAACATATATATATATATATATATCACTCAAAATTGTTTTGCCAGCTTTTGAACTATATGAACATATAAACTAATAATCCAAAAGTATCTTACAGAAGCATCTTAATGCTCATACTGTATAAAATACATTTCAGAAGCTCTACTATCTGATTTAATATATCTCTTAAATGATTAGTTTCTAATATACTACAAGAAATTGATTAATATTTTGACCCCTGATTAATCTGCATGGTCTATCCAAAGGCCTCAATGGGAGTCAACAAGTGGAATGAATGAATAAGCGTGTGAGGATGTACTCTTTCTGGTGTTTTAAGCAGGTTGTGTAACCATTTTAGTGGAAATGCTCACTGCTTGGGACTGGGGAGGGCAGATTCCCTGGCACAGGAATGAAGGAAGAGCACTCTGAGGAGGCAGACGTCAGGTCATAGACAGAAAGTGCAGAAACAAAACCAACATTCATTTGACATCTCCTATGTGACAAGTGTGTCACAAGTTCTCCCCTTTGAATTCATAACCACCCAATGAATAAGCAGTGTCATCTCCCCTTTATAAATGAGGAAATGGAACTTAGAGGAGTCAAACAATTTGCCACTTAACTTTACAGAACTAGAATGGCTAATGTTGGATTTGAATCAACCTAACTCCCTGATTCCAAATCTCATACATTCCATTGTTTTGCTTACACCTATTTTTCTGTTCTCTGTCTGCACCTCACCTCCCCACCCCGCCCCGGAACTGGGCGGGACAGCACAGCTTCCTAAACCAGAATGGCTTGTTTTGGAGGCAGATTTTCCAAAGGGGAAAGTCAGCTCTTTCTAGAACTTCTTAACTGGCTAATTCTGAGATGGAGAAATAAAGTGGTGGGGGAGGTTACTGGTATATACTCACCCCGTGCCAGGCAGCACACCCTCAGCAGTTGCACTGTGATTAGTTAGAGATTATAACTGTATTTAATAACCCGGGTGTGACATATTCAGGAAGATCAAAGTCAACTTTGTGATTTACTGTTGTTTCAAAGGAAAGTTAGGGGAGTGGCCTCTAATTACAATTCTAAGCACACAGTAAAGATTGAACAATAACTATGAGAATGTTCATCTATATTGTGAAAGTACCAGTGCAGTATGATAACATTCAAAACCTTCCTAGTGTGAACTATTTGACGGAAAAGTATGTATTGTTCTAACTCATGCTGACATAACATTACTCCTAATTGAAGAACCAGTTTTTACACTTATTATTTATGAATAGAAAGCATTAAAAAGCTTTTTAAAATGAGTCCTTTAGAGCTTATGTAGCATTTTTCATGCCCCATCTCATTTGTCTCAAAAGAAGATGTCACCTGTTGTTAAGGGCCTTCCTAGTTCCACTCATCTTGAGGGTACCTCACACATGTATCTCATGGACATACATTAAGATAGAGAGTGATGTCATTATGACTCTGGTACCAAAGACGAGTCTAAGGGCTAGAGACACAAAGAGAGATCCCTCCTCCTCCTTCTCATTTTCCATCTTCCAATGTGCCAGCTGCCCAGAGATGCCTACTCTTCTGTATTCCTTTCTCAACTCCTTTCTAATTTTAGAACTGAAGGGAAAAAATACCAGTTCTCAGATTCTAAAAACTGAGCTTATGTCTCACAAGTCTGTTTTGCTTCAACATGATTGGAATTAGTCTAAAGCTGAGAAATTACCTAGGAACATTTGGACACATTTCATAGGCAAGATTCCAGTGTGGAAATCAAAGGCGAATGGTTGTCATACATTTGGGAAGCTATGCACAATCTGAAGAAAACTATGTTTTCATCCTAAGAGATCTAGGCCAGATATCAAAACAATGACAGTGGAAGGGAATTGGGTATTCAAAATAGACAAAAAGTGAAAAAAATAAAAGATCACCGAATACGTGATAGAGCTCAGGAAAAAAACAGACAAAGAGATCCCAGTCTTTGGTTGATTATAGGGATACAGGGAGCCTTCTGACATTCCTAATAGTGTCCTGCCATCCCCACACATAGTCACAGCTGCAAGACATTGCTATAATGGGGAAAATACACATAGCACTGTAAAGAACAAGACTGAGTTTGAGTGTTACAGTTTACTACCTCAGTCTTTCCTCCCTAGTTGTGTGGATGGATTAGCCTCTCTCAGCCTTGTTTCATCACCTTCAGTGTTGGTTCCTTCACTTCTCCTTCCAGAAAGTTGTGTGACAGTAAAAAGAGATAATACACAATCATTAATTTTCACAATGGGTGCAAAATAAGTGAAACTATTCATTTTGGAAGTACTTCACCAAGCTCTACACTAAGCTCCAATTTTAGAAAGGCTTGAACAATTGATGACATTGTCAAACACGCACAGTAGAACAGGGTCAAGAAAGCTTATGAAGAATCAAGAAAATATTTTTTGAGAAAAATATTACTGGCCTAAGAATAAAGGATTTAAGTTTTGCCACAAGATGAACAAAAATAAAGAAGGAATAGACTGGTTTAAGCAGAGGGCATTGTGTTAAAAATAACTACAAGAAAGCACAATGACTTCCGGTACATACTGGCCTTTCATCACTGGAATTGTTCAAGGAAACAGATGTTTACTCATCAAAATTGTTGTAAAGGAAATTTCTACACTATGTGAGATGTTAATGTATATCACTTTCATGTTGATAAAAGACCAGAAAGGCAGAATAAGTTTTAAAATGCAGTGACTCAGATAAAAACTTTTCGAAGAGACTCAATTTCACACTAAGTATATGGATAGATTAATAATATACCTTGTGATACTGAGAAATGGTTGCTTAAATGGTACATCACAGGGTGGAGGAAAGTCACGATATTCAATCATGAACTGATTAAATGATATTGGATGAGATATTTAACCTAATAAGGCTTTGGTCTACTCATCTCTAAGAAAGGTTGGCCTTTTAAGATTATCTCTGTAGACACTATATTTCTGATAAGCTAGAATTTTATTATTTCACCAAGGTGAGCTGGTCAGAAAACCAAACTGTTCCTTTGAAAGAAAGGGCCCTCAACAGAATCTATACATAGCCCAGAAGTAAACCCAAGTCTATATACTCAATTTATGATAAGGGAGTCATATACAATGGGGAAAGAAAAACCTCTTCAATAAATATTATTGGGAAAATTGAACAACCACATGCAAAAGAATGATCTGAGCCACTATCTTATGCATAAAAATCAATGAAGTAAAATTTGAAGAGGACCTGATCCAATAAAACTCTTAGGAGACAACATAGGCCAGAAGCTCCTTGACATCAGTTTTGGCAATTTTTTTTATTTGACTTCAAAAACAAAGGTAATAAAAGAAAAATGGGTGGGACTACATCAAACTCAAAAGCTTCTGCACTGCAATGGAAACGATCAAAAAGCTAAAAGTAACCTACTGATTGGGAGAAAATAATTCCAAGTCACACACCCTAGTAAGGAGTTAATGTCCCAAATTATAAAGATCTCATAAAACTCAATAACTAACAAAATCAAATAAAAAAACAGGAAGAGGATCCAAATAGACATTGCTTTTTCCAAAGAAGAAATATAGATGGTCAACGGGGACAAGAAAAGTTTCTTAATAGCACTAATCATCAGGAAAATGGAAATCAAAATTACAATACTATATTGTATATAACTGTTATAGTGATATTATCTAAATAAGTATTGACAAATGTTTAGAGAAAATGGAACCATTGTACACTCTTGTGAGAATTTAAATAGCTTCAACCACTATGGGAAATAATATGATGTTTCTTTAAAAAATTTAAAATTAATCTGTCATATGATCCAGAAAGTACACTTTTGGATAGTTACCTAAAGGAAATAAAAACACTAAATCTAAAAGATAGCCACATCCCCATGCTTATCACAGAATTATTTTCAATAATCAAGACATGGAAACAATCTACATTTCCATCAATGGATGAATGGATAAAGAAAATGTGATAACAGCAGCACCACTATCACCACCACCTCCACCATCACCAGCATCACCACCACCTCGTCCACCTCCACCACCACAATCACCATCATCACCACCTCCTCCACCTCCCATCACCATCACCTTCATCACCACCATAATCACCATCATCACCATCTCCTCCACCTCCATCACCATCACAATCATCACCACCACAATCACCACCATCACCACCACCATCACCACCACC